>JAQBSW010003081.1:0-89911 GCA_029291075.1 Eudiplozoon nipponicum
GATGAAATTTTGAAACCCTTGCTTCTTAAATTAATATCTTCACCCGTACGCTGAATATGCATAATTTCTTTATTGCATTGGTCGGTGAAGAAACTTGGAATTGTCGTTCCTCGAATAAATTTCTTTGTCAATATGTCGACTCTTTATCTTGCAATTTTCCTCGATTCCATTGTCCGCTGGTTAAATGTTTACTCGTCATTCCTTAAATAAATAACTTCATGGACAGGCCAACTCTTGTCCGTCCAGATATCCTCCAATTCATTGGTCAGTTAGAAAATTATCATATTGCCGATTATAACAAAATTATCCTCAACAATAATCCAACATTTTCCCGTGTACTGCTTGTTTATTTCATTGGTCAATAGAGAAATGTGTAAGTGTTTTTTCTAAAAAAAATTCTTCATCTTTAGGCCGAAACGTTTCCTCGTGGATTGAATTTTTTTATTGTTCAATGTAGAATAGTTAGAAACCTCGTTTCTTACGCAAGATATCTTTATCAATATGCTGATTATTTTTCCTCTAGATTTTCTTTATCTCATTGGTTATAATAGAATTTTAGAACCGTCATTGCTCAAATAAATATCTTCACGGATATGCCAACATATTCCGTGAAAATTGCCTCTATTTCTCTGGTCAGTGGAGAAATTCTACTTTGGTCGTTACACACAATATATTCTTCGTTGATTAGTTGCTCCTTTTGTTTTTAGTTTACCTCCGTCTCATTATTGAACAGCCGTTACTCAAAGAAATATCTTTATCCATAGGCCAATACTTTTCTGTGCAATTTTCCTTTAACTCATTTATCAGTGGAAAATTTAAAAGCCGCATTTTTAAATAAATATCTTTATCGCCTGGCCGAATCTAATCCGTGCAGATTTCCACTATTTCACTGGTCAGTGGAGAAATTCTGATCCCATCGTTATTCACAATATTTTCTTCATCGATTGGCCTCTCCTGCTGAATTTAGTTCACCTCTATCTCATTGGCCAGTGGGTAAATTATGGTTTCGTCGTTTTTCAAAAAATACATTCGTCACTAGACCGGCTCCTGTCCGTGCATATTTCCTCTATATCGCTGGTGAATTGGCAAATGCCGGTTTCGTCGTTGCCCACTAAACTATCTTCGTTTACAGGCCAATGCCTTTGAGTGTGGTCTTATTTTACCTCAACTAAAAAATGTCTGATTCTGTTGGATGGCATTTTGGTGTTCCTTCCTTTAAGAATTTCTTATATTTAATCTATAAAGCGTAGGAGTTATTCTGTACAAAAGCTTATAACACATCGCACAAAGCAGTCCTTCTAAATTAAAAAAAATCTCGTCGGAAAAAATTCGCTTAGTCTAACAATTTAAATTCCTTTACGTCCATTTTGGAAATAATTAACTTTTTCTAATAAAACTAATGACGTTTCATTTAACATTTTATCACATCTGCAACCATGTACAGTTATCATTTATTGAATATTACAGTTTTTTAATTTTGTCGTTCTACATTACACCAATTATGGTTTTTAATGGTTCATCTAGCTAATCTAACGTTAAATTATTAATAAAAAGTAGTTGATATTGCTTGACAAGCTAATTTGACATAAGCATTCCCTATATTTGGTAATTGTTCTCAAATAAAGGGCGTTTATTATTACTTATAAAACTGCCAGTTTTGCTCGCTAATCGGCTTTTCATTCATAACTAGTTAGGCGTCATAGTCTGTCGTAGAATTCCTGTTACATTTACCTATTTAAAAGTAATAATGTAATATAATCGAAACGTTTAAAACAACTAAAAAAATGTCCCACATCCGATAGGCTAGAATTTGATTAAATTAGTGTAATTTCGTGGTTTTGGTAAGGGAATTGTTCATGTCGTGGAAAACGAGATGACAGCCAATTAACAGAAATAATTGCACATCAAGTGATGCTGGATAAATTATCGCCCCATCCATAAATAAATTGGCATAAGTAATCAAGTTTTAATCGCCAGTCTGTCCACTATTGAATAAACCTGACATGTTTATGGAAATTTTTATACAAATATAACTATTTGAAGTCGGTGAGGCTTTTGTAAAACCACAAAACTCATTCAGTTGCGTATGAAACCAATTATTTGCTAATAAATCAGAAAACAGCCATGATGTGTAATTATTTAATTCAAGATCACGACGCTCCGATTAAATACCATATATATATATATATATATATATATATATATATATATATATATATATATATATATAAAATGAGATTGGTGTTAATGTCAAGCTCACAATCTTGATTTAAATAACTGTTATCACCATCTGTGCAATTAATGAGTGTTTATTCCCAAAATTATCTAAATGTATTTTTACAACGTATTCGATGCACATTACATATGATACAATTTCAAAATTGTAGTTTAATCGAAGGTTCAATAACAAATTATAGGCACCACTCCTTAAGGTTTTGTTAACGTACAAACGAAAAACTAAACACAAGGAGAGCCCTGTAGGCCTTGTTTTAAAATTGGTTAACATACAATCTCTATGGTTCCTAAATCAGTACATCTAAGCATTGCACTGCTTATTATGCTTAATAAATGCCAAGCAATAGATTTATTATTCTTTATTTATTGAGTTAATAAGAAATTAATGTATAACAATCTAGGCTTAAATTCAAAAACGTTTTGAGAGGAACAAAGCGGTCCAATAAGAATTCAGTTATCCTTGACCAATGATAATTGTTCCTATGCCATGGTCCATTCAATAATATTTAAACGCACGTGCAAAATTTATAATTAAATTATTATTTCGAAATAAAGATTGTAACTCAAATTCGACTTTTATTCATTATAAGCATATGTATTGGCTAAAATTAAATTGCTGCACCGACAGTGTATTCAAGTGAACTCCAGATTTCTAGAAAATTTTTCAGACCGAGTCAACTTAAGGATGAATGAGTTAAAATGTTCATCCCAACTGAAACCGTTAATTCCAAGTCTAAAATTCATTTTTACGTACGGACATGGCAACGTTTGGTGACATACTTATTAGAGAATAACTGCCTTTCACACATGTATATCAGACGAAAACGAACTGAAAGCAAGTTCCAATGTTTAGCATGCGTCAAACATTTACTGAGTGCTCATCAGTATATCATTTCTAACGAAATATGGAGGTTATTATAAAATTAGCAGAAACAACAAATGACAACCAAGGGTCGCATATGTATCACGCACATTTGAGATTCGTAAAATAGATAACGGCATGGACTATTGTTGTGCTACCAGTAAGCTCGTACGGCGTACATAATTGGATTTCCACTGTAAGTAGACGTTAATAAGTATATATGCTCCTGACATTACATGAATGAGCATATTACTTGAATCAGCATGTTTATTTCTTCAATTTATATATAGTTGTTCTTCACAAATAAGAATATTTAAACGGTCTACCACTAGCGTGTCAAATAGAAAGTCAGAAATCCATTACGTTTTTGTATTCATTAGACGAGATTGTAATTTATCAATTCAGTTTGTTTGTCTCTATCCCAATAACACTATTAATATAGCTCGAATACTACCATACTCATACAGGCTCTTAGGAGAAATAGAATTCAAAGCGAAATCTCTAAAAAAAATTCAAATTGCGTAAGTTACATGTTTATAGATTCATTATTTATACTATTCTGCATTTATGACGCCTGTGTGGTATTTGAACTTTGCGCCATTTACAGATAATTTAATCTGCATGTTTAAGATATAAACAAATATATCCTATACGTTGGACATAAGTACATATTAATAGATTTTTTTTAAAGAGGTATTTCAATTTTATAGTAGTAATAAGTACCTTAGTTTTTCTATAATATATTTTCAACATGTGAGTCTAATAGTTAACATCACAAATTTCTAACGTCCTCATTTTGCCTAAAATATTTTTTGATGACAAACTCACATAAATGGTAATTCCCTTCTCAAGTTGGCATAGGAATTGAATCACAAAATTTTGTCCTCAGAATTGTTTTATCAAGTTTAAAAAGCGTTTATCGAAACCGACAAGGAAATGAAGATAAATTGCAGAACTAATAATGTTCTGAAAATTAATGAATTGGATTTTATTATGGATAAAATGTACTATAAATATCGATAAATAGATGATGTCATAGCGGGAAAATTCGTTGCATCCACAAATAAATGAACGGAAATAAAAAGGTAGGTGTTATAATTAAAATAATGCGGTGCAATACAATATCTAAATATAAATGTTAAAAGTGGATCAACTTCAAAAGGCTAGTTTATAATAAATGGAAGAAAAAATATATATTCAGATATGTACTTCAGTAATTAAGCTAAGACTATTATTATGCAGATGAATAAATTGACATGAAAATGAGATTTTTGACATAAAAATACGGTAAAAATTCAAGCGTTATTTCGATTAATTAAACATTAAACTGATAGATAAATGAGCGTGTCTGGCCTGTGTTTTATTTTTTATATTTATATTACAAGAGGGTTTGTCTATCGTTTAAGTTAAAATATGAGGTATTACGCTTCAACGTATCAGTTGAAGTTGTCTTAGTTATCATTTTAAAATATCTGCGCACTAATTAGATTCACACCACATCTTGGAATGGACCCAACCTCGATTACGAAGGTAGAGTTGATGTCTTCAAATTAGTGTAAACTTCTACATCAATACCGTTTTAGATGGATGACTAATATTTCAGCCGTCAGCAAAAATAGCAAGTAGCTCGATTTCTGTTTATTCCTGTGGACACATACAGTTGACTTTAAGTGCCATATAAATAATCCCTCGATAATCTTAGTCATACTTTTAAAATAGTAGCCTAAATTAATTTTCATTTACTAAGTCATAACAGGCTGTATTATCATTTAGCAAACGTGTTCATATCTATCAAATTTTAATAAGGAATAAGCATGGTTGAAGTAAATAAATTGTTATCTGCTCCATGTGATATGCTTAGCTCAAAGTCTATTAGGAACGCTTTGTCGTCGAAAAAATGGAATATTTTCCAAGACTTATGTTTGAAAGTTAAAAATTTTAATTCATGTTTGTGAGCTTCAGGTGAACATAGTTTTAAAATAAGTTCTTCTATGGGATTCACAAATCCAGTAAATTAAAATAACACTGCCTGTTATAAAAATAGTTTTTAAAATTGAAAATTCTGACCAATGAGAATAAAGTTCAAATTCATAAATTGATGTAAGGCCCAATTTAAAAAAATATTAATTTACGCAATTAAATAAGACATATATTAAAATGTCGATAAAAATAACTCTTCAAGCCTATCCTATTTTCACCAATAATGTGGCTAATCAATAATTGAGTTAAATTTTTTTTTTAAACTAAAGCTTCTTAATTTAACATTTAAAAAGTAATTTCATAACGGGTTTGTGCATTTTAAGTTTAAAATCTTAATGAAACCAAATTTAAGCAGTTACAAAACATATCTGGTGACAGATGCGTTCTAAATTGCTTCAACGATATCATGATAGTTGCAAATAGTAACGTATCTACCTCTGTTCCAATGAAAAGTGAGTAGATATTTATCTTTCTTCGAAATGGTTGATACTCGGAGTTCTTTGGAAGACCATTCTTGAAATGCCAGATTTAGTATACGTAAAATGAGTAGTTTGTCGTCAATCTATCATTTACTATTACGCTATCTAGTACCTGATTATATGCTTCCTATGAACTCAATGGTGGTGGTCTTACTTCAGAATTGTTATGTGTAGTTAATTTGTAAACATTACATTTCACACTCTCTCCACGTTTACATTACTCTATCTTGTTTTGCCTTTCAATTTATATATAAAGAGATGTTCATTTGTAGATACTTGAAAAGAAAATGAGAAAGAAATGATTAAATTTCTTTTCATTTTAATTTTTGCACGTGGAAAGGATACTAGAAATTTTATTAAGGTTCACATTCCAAAAAATTAATATTTCTGTTAACCAGTTGTATTAATAAATATAAACAGATGAATACGCGTACACAATAACAATTTTCTTCCAGATACTACAAGAGTTTTATTTGTTTATTGTATTAATTCTGGATGAACTCTCTTCTACTCAATATTTAATTTTCAAAGTTTATTAAATTCCTTTTCGTCAAGCTTGTGATATTGAGATAAACACCAGACTCAATTTATTTGGCTAATTGCACACTAATGGCAGCCACACGTACAAAAAATGGAGAAATGAAAATGGATTAGCGTTTATCTCACTTTTGCAGACCCAACTGAAGGAATTGTTTCACTGTTTGTGCAATGAATTATTTTTCAAGTATACAGTTTCATCTTTGTTAAATCTATTTAGCTTTTTGCAGGATCTAGTTTTATTTATTATGCACCTGAATAGATATACTAATGCAGTATATTTTGCATCGAACAAAATTCGCATTAGGCAGTTGTTTAACATTTTAAATTAAAGAGCAGTTAAGTTGATGTGTTGGATGAGTGGAAGTTTATCGAAATTTAAAAAATTAAAAGCAAAGACTTAATGAAGCATAGCGGAAATTGCCCTGAGGTTATTAGTTCGAAAATCTGTTTGGGCAAAACACAAATGCAACTCATTAATGCATCAACTATCCTAAGGCTCATTTTAAAACCTGAACACTTTTTTCGGTGTATCTACCTTAATCATTCTCGATTAGTAGAATAGAACAGTGAACTAAACTGTGTCTATAATAGTCGAAAGTTATGACTGCAAATAATTATCCAATTTCTTCTTGAATACTGCTAATAGCTTCTTTTTTAAACGGTTATTGGAACAATCACCTTTCTAAGCCCATCTTTGCTTTCACATTTTATCTTGTTTTCAATTTAATGCAGAAATAATAAATTGCAAGTCGGGACGTAAAATTTCAAAAAATTATTCCCCAAATAATTTTTGGTTCAGCCATGTTTTTCTGTTATTAATTTAAATGGAGATGCGAATTGTTTTTGTATGCAAATGCCATAGGTGGTCGATGTGCGATAAAGGCCGAACTCGCCGAATACCAAAAGCGTAAATCCAACAGCATTTGAGATTTAAAAAAACATGTCGTGCACGGATGTTCATCAGTGAAGATCAAGATGCATCGGTACGTGTGAGAGACGTTTGCATTGGCATATTGCGCGATTGGTTATGCACAATGGAATTGGCGGTGATCTCAAGCACGCCAATTTGTTTAAAGAAATATCAAAAAAAAATCACTAAAAAGTGCTGGATTACAAAGCAGGAGAATTCACATATATTATTATTTACGGAATGTAAAATTTTTTCCATTTTACATTGTTAGTGTAGTAGTTTGATATAGTTTCTTTTTTAAAGTTTATACATAAATTCTAAATCGTGAGTTCATTTAACATTAGAAGATAAAAGGTCTCACGTTTTAACTTTAATGGTAACAACTTATTACATGCCTTTATTTACATTAGGTTTTCAGGCTTGATTTATACACAAACCGACATCAATTAACCATTTACATAATTAGCTTAATTAATCAGTGTTTTGACTAAGGCAGTTGTTCTTTTTTCAGTTGTTTTCTTTCTTTAACAAAATATTTAAGCTGCACTGTTTTTGACTTAATTAAAATATTAAACACAGGTATTTAAGAGGTTGCCCCGACCTACTGTCTCATATTTATACAAATCAAATTTGCGAGCTTCAAGTAAACACCAATCCAATTTTATTTAACCAGTCGTCGAACAACATATCAAAACTACCATCAGTCACACGTTCTGACGCGTTTCGAACTTCCATGATCATCATCAGAGCACGACGGAAAAATGACTAGCGAGGATAAAACTGTAATGCATATATATATATATATATATATATATATATATATATATATATATATATATATATATGGAAAGCAAAATAAGTAGTCGTCCGCATATATTTTACTTGACTAGAAATTTCGGTTGCACAATTTCTGTACACTCAAAAACATGAACGATTTACAGCTTTTGTCACAAATAAATATGTAGGCAATACAATTAATCACTAATTGATGGCACGGGTGGTGGTAACAATTACTTATATCAAGTTTACGAGCATCGAGTAAACACCAATCCCATTATTTTTCACCAGTCGTCTAACAACATATCAAAGTGACTGGCGAGTTTTCCGTCGTAATCTGATGATGATCATGGAAGTTCGAAACGCGTTAGTACTTGTGACAGACGATAGGTTTGACATGGTTTTCGACGACTGGTTAAATACAATTGGATTGGTGTTTACTTCAATCTCGCAAACTTGATTTGAATAATTGTTACCCACACCCGCGCACTCATAGTTTGTTTAATTGTCTCAAATATTTGGGCTAAATGAAAACTGGCCTAGGCGTAGTGTCGGCTTCCAATTAGAAGGCGTAAGTAAGCACGAAACGTTTGCATACGTGCTCTTGTTTTGCTCGCTTTGGCATATCATTCTGGTACCATTTGAAATAACTTGTTACCCGATACACGGCAACTTCGAAATAATATATATATATATATATATATATGTGTGTATATATGTGTGTGTGTGTCTGTGTGTATGTGTGTGTGTGACGTAACATAAATACATGACTTCTCCTCAACCAATTGTTTAGGCTTAAGAAAATTCTATATTTTAGTGCTTATATTTGAGCGTTGCAATTTCTCTAGTATTTAACTATAAATGTTTGCTAGATGTGGATAAAATTTAGTATTTGGTCGATTACACTGAAGTAATACATGATGGAAATTCGTCCGTCTTTTCATATGTGAAGTTACAACTGGAGCAGTTTACCGCATGAAATGTGATAATTACCAAATCACCTAAACTCCGCTTATGAGCAGCATTCATTTACATGGACACCCTAGGGAATTTCACATTTAATATTAAATATTTTATTCGATTATTAAATGTAGGCTTTGTTGAATCAGTGACACAAAATTTATTTTCTTCGACTAATCTGCCACTATTAGTGTTACATGGACGAAATTGCCAGTTCGATTTTTTGTACATCATTATGCCACCTCACGAATAATAGAGCGTTTGTATGTTTTTTTCCATATTATATAATCTTTTAACGCCACTGTGCACGAAATAGAATGAAAACTGAATGCGTGACAGGATAATGTAACAACTGCAATTATATACACGCATATCGTTCAGCAATTCTTTATTAAGATTCACTTGTTATTTATGAATATTGATGATGTTACCAATAAATTACCGTTTAGCAAATAGTAAATTATGAAATATAAATGAAAGGCAGTCAAAATGAATAATTTCAGCACTAATATCAAGAAACAAATAAGAAGGCTAGTGGCTTAAATTGCATTTATTAAACTATGTTCAAAACATTGTGTTAATCCAAAATAGTTTATAGTTAGTTAGGTTTCATTTAAATGCATATGGCTATTCTTTTAGGCAGTATATTTTTTAAATACTTTGGTCCGTGGTTTGGAGAAACGTAAACTCAAAATGATAAAGTAGAAAACTAAAATTAAATCTATGCTACTTTCATTTTGTCAAACCTACGATTTGACATGCACATAAAATATTGCTGTCTGTGCACGTGGCAGAGAAATTAAAAGGGTCGGCATTATATATGATGGAATGTTGAAGAAACGTATGTTGAATGGACCTTCCGGAGACCGTGTAGTAATTCACTCTAAAATTAAATTAAATGAGACGCAGCTGAAATTGCTTAACGGTGGTTTGAACGCAGATATTCACATTGAATAAACACATAAAATTATGAGATATTTACCTCGGCCGCTGGAACGCCACAGTGCTCCTTAGGTAAATATACGGTTTCGTTTGAAATAGACATTGCGGCAAATGAGTTAACTCAGTGTGATGATAAGTATAAATATGTTTATGATGTAAATTTACATAGTAAAGTGTTAATAACAAACTTGAACCAGGTCTCACTTGCTTTGTTACTGAAAATCAATCCACCGCATCATTACTGTTATATACCACATGAAATTTTCAATTTTATGCTCAAATATGTTTGAGTTAGCATTTCCTTCTGTTCGTGGCACCTCATACAACCTAAAGTTCCAACCAGCCATATTATTTAACACATAAGCTCTCCACGAAGTAATAGCCGACCAAAAACAGGTTAGTATATAAGTGATAGTGTTTGGTCGTATGCCGTGTGTGTGGTGCAGTGGAATGAGTCCCAGAGGCTGGAGTGAAGCGACCCCGGTCCGAGCCCAAACCTCGACAAATTATAAACAATACTTGATGATTTCTGAATAGAAAATCGAAATCGTTATCTTGATGAAATTTATTTTGCTAGCATAGGCAACACTTGGATTACAATGACAGATATATATATATATATATATATATATATATATATATATATATATATAATCAAACTCCTGACATAAATTTTCAATTTAACAATGCTATATATTGTACATAGAGGGTCTGAAAGTTTTAAAGGCACATGCAAATTATTGAAAACTTACAAATTTAAGGGAATTTATTATGAATTAATTAAATAATTCTACCCGATAGATACAATAAGAGTGAATCTCTGGGATCGATAATGCATTTGCAAGCAACAGTGGTGGATTCGATCAAGAATATTTTAACACGCATACAACTAGATACGGATGCACCCGGAGTGTATGGTTTAGTAAAGGTATAGAAGATGAATTTTTAATCTCCAACATTACAATATATATATATATATAAAATGTTCAAGTTTCTATATCATAAATTAACAAAATTCTTGCACTTCATAGATCATACATCGATGAAATAACATCATTCGGTCAAGATTGATGATAAATTTTAACCCAAGAACAATGATTGGTGACAAACTTGGATGTGGTATCCATGACACCAGTGTACTCATATCTATAGCGCTGAACTATTTTCTCTGGTTCCTGGTTGTTTACCTGTTAATTTTAAAAGTAAGTAATATTTCGATTCAGCAAAATCGGCATGACATAAAAATGTATAGCTTCTATTTATTTCTCATTTCAGAAGGAATTCTGCAAACAAATTGGAGATGTCCCAATATTGAACTGCTGTCGGTTCCCAACGCAAGTATCTTGATACATTACTTAAAGATAAATCCTATATATTTAATTCCTATTAAGCTTAAATTTGATGTACCATTCTTTGATGGCATATTAGTTATTTTAAATCACGGGGAAGATTACAAGCTACATTTCTTAAACATAACCAATCACTTAAATAAACTCCAATTTACGATTGAAAAGAAGTTGTTCGGTAAATAACCATTTCTTGAATAATCTAAATATAGAAAGGTATGCTTATGCAAAGTATATTTAATTGCGTATCCTTCTTAGTTTGAAGTTAAAAAATCTAAAAATGATGCAAATTTGTATCGTAAAATCAATGACAATTGGAAGCATTAGACTAACAAGAATGAATCATATAGAAATTGAATTAGAAAGAATACTAGAAATGTACAGTGCCAGTAGGTATCCTCAAAAGTTAACAGAATAAGTGATGATGAATGTCGTGATTAAATTAAGCAAAGTTTGGTGTACATTTAATCTGAGTGAGCGAGGGAGGATCGTTTATTTGTGTTAATACTCAACTCCAAAATAAAAATATACCATTTTAAATCTTCCCTTAGCTTGGGCTCTTCACTACACAAAAACTAATAGATAATTTAACCATTAGAAACATCAAAGTTAGTAGGAAAGTCCATGTTAGGTTTGTAGTGTATTTAGATGAAGCCATGCGCCCAACAAAGTTATTAAGAGGAGAACACAATACTGCCTGTCAATTCCTGGCGTGTTAAAGGGCCAGATCTTCCGCATCGTGCAACAGTGACGCAATTCACAGAATAATTTTGACGAATTCGACGCATATAGGTATAACGACATAATCAATCGGTAAAAATGATTAGTTGGCAAAACAAATAAAATCGCGATTGAAATATCACTGGGCTAGATTATGAACACAGTACTAACGTAAGAATCGGATGCAGAAACGCGCTACACTAAAAAATTAAAGAATGTTAGTTTAAGATTAGCCTAAGTGTAGCTACAAAAATGGACAAACTCTTTATCACTGTTAGCAGTATTTACAGTAACTTCCATAATTATTTCGTTCTCTATTTCTTATTATATTATCTATTAATTCTGATTTTTTTCACAATGTAACATTTAGTGATTGCATTTCATGTTAAATCTCACCGGTCTCTAAAATATCACTATTATATATTTTTCAATATGAAAGTGTCTCAATTTTCCTAACTTACCTTCATTAATTTTAATTCCATATCATAGTTAAGCGTATTGTATTTCCGAACGTTTAAAATTTTGTCCTTATATTATTTTATGACTGGCAAATTTGCAATTCTTGCCCCTCTACTCGATAATGTGACCCGTAAGTATTCATTTAATTTATTAATAATAAGTCAATCGGTCTGGTGTGCGCAAAGGAGAGCTTACATTAAATCATTTTAATTTCACTTTGATGATCGCACACTTGCATGTAATTAAATATAAATACATAATACCTGCGTATTTAGTTAAACATCAGTGATAGTAATGAGGTCACTGTAGTTTCAATTAAATGAACTTACACATACATTTTATTAAATTTGACAAATTATATTTCAGTTATAGATACACGAACACACGCATACATGGCACACGCTTTCCCAACGAAATGTCAATAATTTTTATTTGATCTGCCAGAGTGTATAAACAAAATAGAAAATGTTCACGTTTTATCACTTTCTCCATTTGGTCTGATGATCGTGACATTGCAAGTGAAACTACTAGACGTATTTTGCAACATATTTGTGAAAAATGTTGTCAGCGAACGTCGAAATCATGTTGCGCCTAAAACGAGTCAGGCAATTTTACATTATTTTTTTAATGTAACATTATCATACGTAGCAAATAAATTTCAAAAAAGTCTCAGAGCTACATACGGTTTCGCTAAACAGTATTTCTTTATATAATATATAACTAATCTATAATCTCTCATTTCTGTCCCACTTTGTTTGATTTGGCTATTACTTGAATGAGGATTGTTTTTGCGAACCTGGATTAATTGAAGTTACCTGATCTGCGTTTCAACTAACGCAGCGAACATTGTTCCAGTAGTTTTCTTTCTTCGAAATATTTCGGCTAAACTTAGAGGTAGGCTTCATCAGTCGCAATATACCTCACAGGTTTAACAAACCAAACTAATGAAGCAAAGGAGAACTACTGGAACAATGAAAGCTGCGTAAGTCAAAACACAGATCATGTAATTGGTTATTAATTGTTTCTTATTTATTTTGAATTCCTCTTCCACTCCTTTTTATATTTATCAACCGCTGGGTAAATCTTTCGATTAAATTAGATTAAATAAATATCTGTCTTTCTCTACCTATATACGCATATTTTTTGTGTTGTGAATAATCAAATGTCGTTAATATTTGCCCTATAGTGCTTTCCTAACCTGAATTGTACCATTTAATTGCGGTCTTTTAGACCGATTCATTCCCCAGATACTAAGAGCTATTGTTCTCGTTAGTTTCGATGACCATTACATAGGTTATCATTTTATTTCAATTAGCCTTGTTAGTTGGCTCTTATTGATTGGTTTTCATTCGAATTCTATGTGTAGATAAGTTTTTAATTTTTTTAATGTTGTGTACGCGCTCAGATTTGATGAAATTTGACCCACCTGTTTCTGCAAATAATTTAGCTAGACTGAACACTACTCGAACTGTTACCAACACGCTAACTATATCCCATGAAACTTGGTTCGGAACCAATGCACGCTTATTGAAATTAGACGGAAGAGACATATACTTGCAACTTCTCTTCTCTATTTGTAACAATCTAATTTAATATTTTATTGATTTTCACTCCATTTTCTGTCATATTTTTGATATTTCAATTTAATGCTTAATTCATAGATTTCTAGTATACTTGAATATATGTATGTATATATATATATATATTATTCAATAAATATTTATTTATTGGGACAGATTTTGTCTCCGCTGGGTTTCAAGCACATTGGAGTAAACGCAATTGAACAATTTTACAATATTCAAGGAGTGCTGAATTCCCAATATGAGAAGGAGGACAACGTTTAAAATCTTATCTTCAACCAAATAAAATTGGAGCAATCAGCGGATGTAATGGAGGCAGATCTATTTATGCCGTTTTGTCGATACTTCCTACAGCCAACTTATTAGACAAAATTAACATTTCCACCAACTAACTAGGTACGTAAAATTTGCTGTCTTACAGGCGAGATTATTGAAAATTTCTTTGGTAATACGAAACAGGGAGCATATTCCTATGACCGGATATTTGTTTTTAATTTCAACAGAATTAGAAAACTTATCGAATGCGTGCATTATGAGCGAAGGCTGGAAGGAAATGCTCGTAATAATATTAACATGACACAGGAACTATTAGATACAGATGACGTTTGATTTCTTACTTCTGTCGAATATCTTCAGCTTTCGTCCACTTTAAATTTGTTAGACCTCGCTGTTTTAACAGAAAAAAACTTTCAACGGCATGAATGGATCATGTTGCAATCCTAAATCAGTAGCTGAAATGAATGATGTTTGTAATAATAATTGAGACATAATTCATGTACTGAAGCATAAATTTATTATGAAGCTTGTATATAAAACAAAGTTTTTTTTTATTTCTTTTTTCAACAAAACTCAACAAGTCTGTAATATTTGTTAATTTACATAAACACTTTTGGCATGCAATGGGGACTATGTTGGACTAAATACATAGTTTATACAAACAAAAACAATAAACAAAAACGCCCATGCTGAGACACGCACCCATTAACACATACCAACAAAGAGTTCGTTACAAATAAACAATCAATGATTGCGCGGGGGGTGGTAACAATACTTTAAATCGAGTTTGTAAGCTTGAAGTAAACACCAATCCTATTGTATTTAATCAGTCGTCGAACAACATAGCAAAACTACCATTAGTCACACTTACTAATGCGTTTTGAACTTCCATGTTCATCACCAGAGTGACGGCAAACTGACTAGCGAGGATCAAACAGTAATTCATATATATATATATATATATATATATATATATATATAGAAAGCAAAATTAGATATGCGTCTCTCACCTCTAGCAGTCTCGCATACATTGTACTTGACTGGACAGAGCTCAAACTGTGGCACTTCTTCTTCGAAGTATCTGACTCTTGCCGCACACTAAAAGCAATACTATTTTTTTATATCCAATGCGCCATCCTCTAGCAGCTTAATGTACACACCAATCCCATTGTATTTAACCAGTCGTCGAAAAACATAACAATACTACCGCCAGCCGCAACATACTGACGCTTTTCGACCTTCCATGATCATCACCAGAGTACGACGGGAAAACTGACTATCGAGGATCACACCGCATTGAATATATATGGAAATCAAATTTAGATATGCGGCTCTCACCTCTAGCAGTCTTGCATACATTGAACTTGACTAGAAATGTCGGCTGCACAATTTCTATGCAGTCACGAACATTAACTGTTTGCAGCTTTCGCCACATATACATATATAGACAATACAATTTAACAATAATTGATTGCACGGGTGGTGGTAACAATTCTTTAAATCAAGTTTGCAAGCTTGAAGTAAACACCAATGCCATTATATTTAACCAGTCGTCGGACAACATAACAAAACTACCGCCAGCCGCAACGCACTGACGCGTTTTGACCTTCCATGATCATCATCAGAGTACGACGGTAAACTGACTATCGAGGATCAAACCGCATTGAATATATATGGAAATCAAATTTAGATATGCGGCTCTCACATCTAGCAGTCTCTCATACATTGAACTTGACTGGAAATGTCGGCTGCACAATTTCTATGCAGTCACGAACATTAACTGTTTGCAGCTTTCGCCACATATACATATATAGGCAATACAATTTAACAATAATTGATTGCTCGGGTGTTGGTAACAATTATTTAAATCAAGTTTGCGATTGGTTAAATACAATGGGATTGGTGTTTACATCAAGCTCGCAAACTTGATTTAAAGAATCAGAATATTCTACTGTATTGTTTGAAGCGATGTAAAATGCATAAAGGCCGCATTTAACTAGTCCAATTCAATGCAGATGGCCTTATAAGTTCAGTAGAAATATTGAATACTAATAAGTCAAAGCATACGTTGTTTGATTATAGAATACTCATCAGTGGGATCTCGCACACTGTTCAAAACTCCCTGCATATTGGATCAGGTATCGCGCCAGATGTTACTGGATACGCCTCTGTACCATATATAAATATATATATATATGTATATGTATATGTATATGTATATGTATATGTATATGTATATGTATATGTATATGTATATGTACATACATATATACCACATAGGACGCAGCTAAACGAAAGGTTTAGGGTTGATAGATGACTGAAAATTGCGTGAAGTGCACAACCTCCGCCATTTAAGTAGAAATGCGAGTATTTCACTTTGCCTTATAGGTTTTGTTTACAATGCATATTTACGCGCAGTTTTTTTTATACGCTAGTGAAACTTGGCTCCTTAGAGTTGGTAATATTAGACGCTTATAGGCATTCGACTACCGTTGTTTGAGATGCATAGAATCTGTTGGTTATCAAAAACGAATAACCAACGCTGACATTCGTAGATATATTTTAGATCCGCCAACAAGATCTCCTCGTTAGAAAAATAAATAAGGCTCAATTAACTTCGCTGACTTGGTCACGTTTTGCGTATGTCCTCAATTTGATTTCCCAATACAGCTCTGTTCTCTCATCCTGCGCCAGATTTGCGTATGAAACAAGGTGGGCAGGTTTTGCAATGACAGAATCAGTTGAAGTCGCTTACATCCAAATTGGGTAGTGTAGGACCCACTTATCTGTCAGGATGGGATCCACGTGCGCATCATAGTTCTTGGTTAGAAACCCTGCGCGATATGGCATCGAATCGAGCTCAGTGGCGATCTTGTTGCAGATGTCTAGTAGAATCATCTTCGTAACTTTTTTTTAGTAGGGCAAAGTAGGCTGCGAGGTTTGGTTTGTTTATGACGTGATGCAGTGAAATCCGCAAGGAAGCTGTATTGCTGATGTTGCATTTCCTTAAATGTCGTAAATCTTAGAAAATTTGGGTGCCCAATTTATTATTTTTGGCGTTATTTCTAATTTTTTGCGCTTCTTATGGTTATATGACAGTGAAAAATTAGTTACTATTGGCATTTGTATGGTTGTGCAAGATGATAATGAGTAAAGTGATCGTGGCCTTGATAACGTTTCCTATATTCGCTATCGAAATATCAACAGAAAAAACAAATTTTATCATTAACAAATTACATATTCTGAAACAGATTCGTTAACAAAACTCGCCAATGCAACTTACGTTGTTTTCGCTTTTCCAATAAATGTAGAAGCCATCTTCATCGACCTTTACGAAGCAATTTAATTCGATGCTCCCAGATTCCTGAACAGATGCGAAACAAACAAAAATTAAAAGGAAATGACTAGTTGAATAAAAGCCAACCACAATGTAACGTAGAAAACGATGACAATTTTTTTCAAGTCATCATCATGTGAAATAGCATAAGAATCCGCACGATTGCAGTATTGGAATTTATTATTTAGAGGCAATTTCGATTTCAATCTTAAGAGATAGGTCATAAATCAACTATCCCTCAAATAAAACGCGCATTTCATCACAGAAATAGTCTACCCACCTTTGTTATAAAATTTATAGAGATTTTGTTTCTCAGAGTTCTAAGAGGACAATTTTTCAGGTTCTTCATTTGGCAGGTCACTTCATCTTTAATAGGTCTACCCTCACTACAATCTTCAATTTTGCATCGTTTACGGTTTCTGTTTTTTGCAGAATTTCATGGTCATGTGGATACGAAGTACGCAGTTTATGATAATAACGAATAACAGTTAAAATTTGAATAAAAAGGCATGTACTCGAAAGGACACGATCAAACATTTTTTGTTGGAAGCAAGAAACATTCAGTAATAGATTACGTATCAAACAATTTTTGATACCAACATACACAACACTATCACACATTAAAAAGTTTCTTATGAAGTTTTCTTAATACAAGGCATCGATTTTTTAATTGTATACGAGTAAAGAATGTGACTGGATGAGAAAGCAATAATTACTTTCAGGTGACACTAAATCTAAGGCCGGTCGCGCTATTGTTTCCTTACTAAGTCTTGAATTAAAAAATAGATCGAAGCATTTTCTTATGACCAATCTCGAGAATGGAATCGAACAATCGATGGCATATTTCGTTTGACGAAAAATAAATCTGATTTGATATCAGTCCTGCTTCTATAAATGGCTAATGAAACTGAACAAATTTGAACAGAGTGATGGAATTCTGTGGTAAAACAAAACACATGATAAATTGGTCTATTTTAGTCATGTACTAGTCCCAATATTTGGGGACAACCTGGTCCACACATAACCATGAATACAACAGCATTTTAGTTCACGATTATGTCACAGTGAACGTACAGTTTATAAATGTCGGCATACTGCTGTGTATGATTACGATAGTGTCTACATAAACCAGAAAACTTTATGATAATAAAATCTCATATGTACACAGTGGATTTTCAACCGACAACGCTAGTCCTCGAGGGTTCCATTGCAGATATATAAATTAACGATCTAAGCGCATTAAACATCGGCAATTAAAAACGGATGCATCATTAAAACTTAACCATAAAATCGGTGGTTTTCCAATATTAATAGGTACTTGTGGGCTTTAAAAGTCCTAGGTCGCCGAAACTAAAACTTTTATTTCGATTTATGAATTTTTGCATTTGAAAAAGAATAGTATGGCGAGAACTAAGACATCATCCAATTGAAAGGATTTTTTTCAACGAAACAAACTAAATTTCACTTTTTAAACCACTTTATCATGACACTCACCTCGTCGAAGCGATCGAACCAAGCGCCCTTTTGGAGCTCCTCGGAGACTGGCCGACGCCATACGAACTCGAAAGCCTTCGTCGACGGTACAGTGCGCTGGCGTTTTGTTATATCTGATGTCATTCGCACGCTCTGCACGCCTGCCACCAATAGCCGGCGTCTGAACTATTGAGAAGAGATACCTCGCCTTATATCCTAACACACAAGTTCTCACCTCTATATCAGCGCCAAATAACAGGCACAAGACAGTCAATGGTACGACAAGGATGAAAACTACTGAATTTATCAAAGCAAAATTTAGTTGTCTGACTGAAATAACCCACTAGACTAAGTGTGCAGATGAAGTCAGATTTGAGCAGTTTTTTAGAAGTAAGGATATGTCTATGTACATAAGACAACGTTGGTATCAGAACCCGAGTGTGGAATGATAAAAGCAGAAGTTTTCTTGGCAAATTATTTAATATGGAGGACTGTGACATCTACGTATATTAGGAGGTGAGAGGAAACTTTTAACAGTATATACAATGAATGTAGACAAACGCATGCAGAAACTGTTGCTTCAAACCAGGCCAATTAGACGAACTAAATTGTGTGCACACAAAACCGAGCAAACACACACGCTATCAATTTTATGAACAGCCCACCAAATTGGTGTATTCAGGTCAGAAGCACCTGTGGTATAAAAGAGTAAAAAAGTTAAATATTAATGAAATAGACGTTGTTGGTAATAGAAAGATAAATGAAGGCGGTTCTCCAAGCAATAAATTGAATGCTCAACGTGAAAGTGACGTTTAAATACACATCACGATCATTTCATAAAGACTTCATTAAATGTCCTAAATATTATATCCTCAGTTTGAATTTCTTTTGTGAAATTACGAAACTGGGAGAAAGCGCTCAGTTGCCATATACATTTCCAGATTAATGCTTATCAAAACATTATAAGCCGTATGACCTGAGCTATCTTGAACCGTGCCGACACCAGTAATAATAATAATAATGATCTCTACACTTAATGCGTAAAATAATGCATAATAAGATTTTGGCGGTGGCTGCCTTCATTTGACGTGCAAACCTGCATTAGCACGTGGTAAAGTAGAAAGAAAGTAAAATTACGCCGTTGCCTCCTCAACACCGGAACGAAATTCTCACCTTTATACGCGTAAATGATTCTTTCTTTGCTACTCCCAAAGTGGCCAAGTAGGTTAGTATTAAATTATTTTAATCCATTTTGTTGGTACCATGTACCGACTCAGCAACCACAGTGTTAGTACCATAATGTAGGTATCGTGTACTGACACAATAGCCACAGCGATGGTACTCCTTACAGACACGGTACGCATATTAAATTCAGTAAGTTAACTTTGAAAGAGCACTGTCGAAGACTTTGTATGAAGTTAGCTTCACTACTGTAGGTTTACACATTCCTATGGGAGATTTTAACGTCCTATTTTTCCACATTTCTCACCCAAATATATAGTAAAGAGCGTAATACCGGCTCCTACTGATGAGTCGCCAGTAAGCACGAAACGAATGTGCACGAGATTACACTTTTCGTTCATGCTGTCTTTGGTTTATCCTTCTGGTCATATTTGAACTAATTTATTACTATGTACTAGCTTTAATAATGTTCAATGTAAACTTGCCATTTAAAAAGATAAAAATAAATTTGCCAGACACGAAAGCAGTTTATTTAGAATTTTCTTATCAAGAATCTACAAAAGAATATATATAAAAATTGAAGAGAAAACGTGGAGAGAGTATGAAATAAGGCAACGATCAATCATTTACGAACATCACCTCCATTACAAATCCAAATCGATCAGCAAGCAATGGAGCAATATTGATGGGCCGAAACAATGGAATTTAACCTTCAGATAAAAGCGATATTGATTTTGCGGCACCATTAAAATTTTTGATTGAACAAATGGCCCACTTGGAACCTGCCATCGCTGATTATAAAAAAAACTAGTTTGTGGCTATTATAGTTCATTAGGTTTCACAACTGAAATCGTTCAAAGGCGCAGAACAGCATGCACCTGTAAGGAAACATTTAATAGTGATGTAATATATTAGCAGAAATACATACATCAAAATACTACGTGCTCATAAAGGCGAGGGTGCTGTCATAATGGACAAATCATACTACACACACAAGATGGAAAACGTGTTGAAAGACTACAAAATTCACGAGTCTAGATTAATAATCAGATGAAGTAAACAAAGTGGAGTGCAAAGTGATAAATGAAATTATGATCTTAGCAAATACCGATTTATTTGATGCATCCGTTGTACAAAAAAAACCAATTGCCTCATCTACAACTAAAATGTACGGACTACCAAAAGCATACCAAAAGTGGTCTTATGCTAACAATATTATCAATGGTAAATTCACCGTTCCAATTGTTGGCTAAATGGCTATTCCATACACTGGGACTATTGCGTAAACTGCTCGGTAATTATTCGGTTGCAAGTCCTGAGTTTGTTAACATACTTCAAGATAAACGTGGTAAAATAAGATTAAGGTGTTTTTTGATGATACGTTTTTTTCCAGAAGTAAATAAAACATAATACCATCCTAAGACCCACGCACGCAAACTCAATTTGCTAAGCAAAAAGATGCACAGTTTTTTCATAATGAAAGTGTCCCTTGAGAAACAGGTTAATAGCCAGTTAAATAGAAAAATTAACAATAAACTAACCTTGTCTACACAGTCTTTGCGTTATAACAGTTTCATGACATTGAAAAAAATATATAAATGACTGTTCGCAGCAGTTTTTCAATAATTGACAGACTGGATAGCCCAGAATCAAAAGACGAGAAATATATTAAAGCATAAACGATATAACGTCTAATGACTAACCTAGACTACAGATTGAGTCATTTGTTCAATTAGGAGATCAAAGAAACAAAGGCAATTTACTTAAAAATCGCATTTAATTGCGACTTTATTTCCAGCACAGAAATTTGAAGCGGCATTAACACGCACATTTAATGCAGATAAACCACGACATTGAATTAAGTTAACATCCTTACCTTCACCAGCAAGTATAGAGAAACAGCCGTTAATGTCGACCTCAAACATTATCAATATACACATGCAAGTTTTCGATCAACTGAAATAGACCAACGGAACGGACGCTTAAATACAAGAACAAAAGAACGCTGAAACTTAAACTCCCGTTTCAAATCGAATGGTGAATAAGCGTCTACAATTGTGAACATATTGAAACCTCGCACTAAGTTGTTCAGACGTGGTCTTTAAGGTTATCTCTGAGTTAGTCGCATATGAGGTTCTGCGGATAAACAAGCTGAAGCCATATTTATGTAAGCAGAAAAAGTATGTGCGGGAATTGAGCCCAACCTGGAGGTGATACTAGCAAATGATTAATCGCTCCATTATTTCGTATTCTACCCGTTTAAATTTTGTGTATGTTTCGCCTAATGTAAAAAATCAATTTGAAAGACATGATAACACAGATATTGACTTAGAGAAAATTAGTTGTTTAGATTCCAACACGCAAACAGTGTAGCATCAGACAACTGATAAGATAGAAACTAACTTCATCTAACAGTTAAAACTTGATTTGCCCTCAGTGCAATTTATGTTTTCTGTTTCGAAAATCGTACTGTTCAGGCGAGACTTTGCTGTCTTGTTCAATTTTTAATGATTTCAAATCACTTTTCATCGCTAAATATCATCTTCTTTACTGTTTTATTAGTTAATTGATTAGCTATCGGATAACAATGCTCGGAAATGCACTGCAATATTGCAACGCGCAAATTTTATAATAGACGGTGTATAAGCGGAGCTCACCGTTTCCACATTCAACAATCATCATCGTGATATGATTGTTTATTTGTACACACATTTATATTCACACCGTTCGTATACTAACATGTTTTGCTTTGTCTTTTAGCATGTATATCTGCATTATATGATGAATAAAGCCTAATATTTTAGGCGACTCTTTCTTCTGATTTTCGACTCCATCTGCCCGTTTGCTGTGCTTGTTACTGTGATTCAGAACAATTTATTCATCATATAACCCAATCATGGAACGCCTACTCAGACCAGAAAGATTTGATGTTGAACCTAGTGCACCAGATGCAGCAAAACAATGGAATCATTGGTATCGTACATTCTGTGGTCTCCTGAAATCAGTCGAATCCATGAATCCGGATAAATTAGACACTCTTATTTCCTACGTCTCTCCTAACGTATATGAACACATCGTTGACTGTGATACGTATGATAATGCTATCAAAACTCTAATGAATCTCTATGTCAGACCGAAAAATGAAGTCTTTGTTCGTCATATACTCGCGACTACTAAACAAGAAAATGGACAAACATTGGATCAATTTGTTCAGATTCTGAAATCGTTAGCTAGGGAGTGCAATTTCAAACCAATTACGGCCGAGGAAAATTGAGACGATGCTCTGCGCGATGCCTTCATTAATGGAATCCAGTCCAATTCAATCAGACAACGTCTCTTAGAACACAACTCACTTAATTTTCAAGCGGCTTTTGATCAAGCACGTGGTCTTGAAATGGCGGAAAAGCAATCATTATCATATCAAAACTGTTTGAATTCTGCACACACTGCAACAGTTCAGCCACTCAGTCCTTCATCAACCTCCGATAAATCTACAGATAATCTTGTTGCTGCTGTTAAACAAAAATGTGACTTTTGTGGGTACGATTATCATTTAAGATGGAAATGTCCGGCAAGAAACGTTTTCTGTAAAAGTTGTGGAAACAAAGGACATTTTCAAAAGGTATGCCGCTCTAAGAATCACCACCCAGTGGTTTCGACGCTTCATCCTACCATATCTGCAACTGTATTAGCTGCTGCTCCTGATTGTCTCACCAAATGTGTAATAAATCTAGAAGTCAATAACATAAATTGTCATGCTCTCGTTGATACAGGCAGTTCCTGTAGTTATGTTTCAGAAGCCTTCGTTTTGAAAAATAATTGGAAAATTCACTCCTCACGAGAAACAATAACCATGGCGTCTAGCTCATTATCGAGTCATACCAAAGGCCATTGTTTTGTGTCGATTCAATACAAATCATGTGTTTATAAAAATATCAAGCTATCTATACTTTCTGATCTTTGTACTGACGTACTCCTCGGTCATGACTTCCTTGGATTGCATAAAAGTGTAAATATCTCTTTTGGTGGTCATAAATCGTCATTCACCGTCTGTTTACTGAAACCTGCATCTGTTACGTCCCCGCCTCTTTTCCACCATTTAACTGCTAACTGGAGGCCTATTGCTACGAAATCAAGAAGGTACAATCGAATGGATGAAATACTTATCCGGGATGAAATAAACAGATTAGTTTCTGATGGCATTATCGAACCTTCAATATCCCCGTGGATAGCACAAGATCTCGTGGTATCGAATGAGAATCACAAGAAACGTATGGTTGTGGACTACAGCCAAACGGTCAACAAATTCACACTCTTAGACGCATATCCTTTGCCGAAAATAGACCAAATGGCTGAAACCATTTCAAAATATCATATATTCAGCACTTTGGATCTCAAAAGCGCTTACCACCAAATACCTATCCAAGAACATGAAAAGGTATTTACTGCTTTCGAAGCGTGTGGACGCTTGTTTCAATTCCGTCGCATTCCCTTCGGAGTGACGAATGGTGTCTCATGTTTCCAAAGAACTATGGATCATATAATCGCACAGGAACATCTCACAGATACATTTGTCTATATGGACAATGTGACAGTTTGCGGGAGAGATACGCTTGAACACGAAACAAATCTCAACAAATTTCTTAATGCCGCTAAAAAATATGGATTGACCTTAAATGAATCAAAGAGCATTTTCGCAGCTAAAGAAATTACTCTCCTTGGTTTTCAAATATCGAATGGAAAAATTAAACCTGATCCTGACCGATTAAAGCCTTTACAAGATCTCCCACCACCGTCAAATGTGCAATCGCAACAAAGAATTGTGGGATTTTTCGCTTATTATTCGCCGTGGATCTCCAACTTCTCCGATAAAATTAACTCACTCGTTCATAATCGAACTCTTCCTTTGTCCGTCTCTGTGAAACAAAATTTCGATGATCTTAAAAAAGAATTAGCCGTAGCAACTCTAGCTTCTATTCGTTGTGATATTCCGTTTGTCGTCGAAACCGATGCTTCGGACGTAGCTATTGCTGCCACTTTGAACCAAGATGGAAGACCCGTGGCGTTTTTCTCTCGCACGTTGACGCCATCTGAAAAGCATCACTCAGCTGTAGAAAAAGAAGCCTATGCCGTGGTTGAAGATATTCGAAAATGAAGGCAATTGCTTTTGGGTAATCATTTCAAACTTGTCACTGATCAAAGATCTGTTTCCTTTATTTTTGGCAATCAAAATCGGGGAAGAGTGAAGAACGATAAAATTTTGCGCTGGAAAATGGAATTATCACCTTACAGCTTCGATGTTGTCTATAGATTTGGAAAAGATAACAGAGCAGCAGATGCACTAAGTCGATCCTGTTGTGGTGCGCTTCTAAATGGACTGGATTTAAAACAAATACATGATTCTCTTTGTCATCCTGGAATTTCTCGTATGCTCCACTTTGTGAAATCTCGTAATTTACCATATTCTATTGATGAAATTCGAAAAATGACCTTGAGTTCTGAAGTGTGCTCTGAAATCAAGCCCAGATTTCCTTCGGCAATTCAAAGCCAATTAATCAAAGCTACCCAACCGTTTGAGCGGTTATCTATGGATTTTAAAGGACCTCTTCCTTCATTAACTCGTAATCATTATCTACTGACGGTCATCGATGAATATTCTCGATTTCCCTTTGCATTTACTTGTCCTGACCTTAGCAGTCACACCGTCATACTTCACCTGTGTCAAATATTCGCAATGTTTGGGATGCCTTCGTACATTCACTCAGACAGAGGTTCTTCCTTCATGTCGACCGAGGTACAAAATTTTCTTCGGGAAAAAGGTATAGTTTCGAGTAGAACGACTCCTTATAATCCCAAAGGAAATGGACAGGTAGAAAGAATGAATGGTACCTTATGGAAATCGATCCTTCTCGCTCTCAGATCAAAAAGACTTTCAGTTGAAAACTGGGAATGCATGCTGCTGGACGCATTACATTCAATCCGTTCATTATTGAGCACATCTACCAACGAAACTCCTCACGAGCGTCTTTTTCGACACAATAGAAGGTCGACTTTTGGTACCACACTCCCAACCTGGCTTACTGTTACTGGCAAAGTTTTACTCAAGAAGAATGCTAGAGTTTCTAAATATGACCCCTCTGTGGAAGAAGTTGAACTAATTCATTGCAATCCTAACTAAGCGCATGTTCGTTTTCCTGATGGAAGAGAAGATACAGTATCTATCCGTCAATTAGCCCCGAAAGGCTCCGACGCACTGATGAATGAAGCTGGAACTAATATGGAACTCCGTGAAAATGAACCGGTTGTTGCTGATGAACAAACCTCCTATAATGACGATACCGATAATGATAATGTTAAGGCAAATGGTGAATCTACGGATAACTCAAATGCTCGTAACCTATCAGAGAATTTCAAAAACCTTATCAATCAACAACAACGTGTTCATCCTTATAACTTACGAAGTGGAAATGTTTAAATACTATGTTTTCTCAATCCTCTTTGAATTGTTACTATAACATTCTTGTTCCGACTCTGACGCTACGCTAAAAATCGCAGTGGAGGATAAAGATATGATTGTTTATTTGTACACACATTTATATTCACACCGTTCGTATACTAATATGTTTTGCTTTGTCTTTTAGCATCTATATCTGCATTATATGATGAATAAAGCCTAATATTTTAGGCGAATCTTTCTTCTGATTTTCGACTCGATCTGCCCGTTTTCTGTGCTTGTTACTGTGATTCAGAACACATCGTCAATACAATTTAACAATAATTGATTGCGCGGGTGTTGGTAAAAATTCTTTAAATCAAGTTTGCGAGCTTGAAGTATACACCAATCCCATTGTATTTAACCAGTCGTCGAACAACATAACAAAACTACCGCTAGCAACAACGTTAAATACAATGGGATTGGTGCTTACTTCAAGCTCGCAAACTTGATTTAAAGAATCATCATCGTCATCACAACCATTATAATGACCATATAACCTGATTGCATTAGCAAGTACTGATGCCTAACAGCCGCATAACCACATAGATACCTACAAATTAAGGAAAATTATTCAAATGGAATGGATGAAGCCCAGATGGATAGACCTGCCTAGTTACCACACAGACACGAGGACACCTAGAGCTCCAGACCAAACACCAGACACAAAGCGATATCTGTATTCCTTTTCAGTATAACGTAAACCAGCAATAAACTGACACTGCAGTCCTCTAGTACAGCCTGGTTATCTGTAAGAATCAATCAAATTTGCTTTTTCATATAGCGATATCAAACTGAAAGCTATAGCCGAGACTGACACATGTGCCTGATCGGATGACGATATGATAGCTTCATGGAAAATTTCCGAATCCAATTAAATTCGAGTTGGAATTAGATGCCATCCTGCAGTATTATTATAGCTCTGATTCTGCACCACGACACTGCATCAGAGTATCCATTCATAAAAGCAGTGAGCTTAATCGAATAGTTATGTCAAATAGCGTATGGCGTGCTCGTATCCAATATCTACTGGATTAACTCGCATATTAATCCTAGGAAATTCCTCCAACACTAGTCACGCGTCAGACGAAAAATGCCGCTCCATAGGATGTCAAGAAGGTAAAACCAAACCGATTTATTTTAATCATGCCAGTCCTTCTATCGCGATAGGTTATTATCTATGATGATCAAAAACAGGTCATTGAATGGTTATTGCACATTTGCAACATCGCACGTAAGACTTGATCCAAAAAATACAAAATTCTTGTTGCTGCATATCTTTTCTCAACTGGTATTTTGATTCGATTTTTCACATATAATAGAGCGGAACTCAAATAATCTGTCGTTTTCCGAATTTAGATATATTTTGCCTTATCTAACCAGTATTTGGATCTAGAAATAAGCGACTTTGTGTTAAATTACGGCCCAAAGATACGTGGTTATGCGGCAGTGAAACCTAAGTATATTACGATAATTATTTTTATTAATAATTATCTAATACACTAACATATTAAGCTGAAACACCCTAGTAATTCATGAAAAACTTTGCTCCCTTACCAAAATCCGCTTTTTCTTTAACAATGAACAATACGAATTACAATGTTCGCTTCATATTATTTTGGCTTCTGTATGGTTGCACATGATGATGATGATGATGGTGATGAAAATCCGCTTTTAGAAAACTCGAATTTCTGTTCAAATGCTGAAGATTAAAAAATACAAGGATATGAAACAGTTTATAATTATTTAACCTCTGAGATTAGAATGGTGTAACTGCTGTGATGTACACAGTTAACGAGTAAAAGATCAAACTGAGCCTCAATTTCCTACAGGAATGGAATATGTTGTAGTCATTTGCTATCCGCATAACCATGCACCATACAATACTGAATCGGTCATGCCAGATAACAATGTCGTTTTATCCACTGGTTCATGCAGGGTGAACGCGTGAATCAAAGTCAAAGACAAGCGGAAATGAAACTCTAGCTGATTGTAATAATAAACTCTCTTGCGCAGTGGTGTCCTTCTTGTTGTGGATTTGGCCGCATTTATCTTGTGCGGGACAATAGATAGCACTCTTAGGTCGGTAAAATATTGAATTTTGATCATTTTCAGGTGCTCTGCTTGTTGGCTTCGATTGATGGGTTCTCACTTGTCCCTTCCTTTTTGAGCCTTCTATCAGCTGATTGACTGAAAATGAAGTTGGATCAAGATTTTCCATTGTTCTTTGTCCGATATTTCGAGACTTCATTTCCAGTCTCATCTTCAGGGTTAACACAATACGCACAGGAGTAAAACACAACTTTTGCGAATGAATAAATTGACGAACATTCGAAATATCGGGCACAGAACAATGTAAAATCTTTATCCAACGTCATTTTCAGTCAATCAGCTGATAGAAGGCTCAGAAAAGATGGGACAAGTGAGAACCCATCAATCAAAGCTAATAAGCAGAGCACCTGAAAATGATCAAAATTAAAGATTTCACCGACCTAAGAGTGCTATCTATTGTCCCGCACTAGCTGATTTTGATGGTCATTGTGTCTCGCTTAACAAAAATACATTTAATTCATTACCTATTGGCACGTAAGAGCTCTTGCTTCGTGATCCAATTATTCTTTTTAAGGTTCCTTAAATGCGATGTTCAAACAGCTTTCCGTGAGGAGACTTAAATTATTATAGGTACCCCACTAATGATCTCATTTGAGCCCAACACACAGCAAAAGGCGAGTGACCCGTTAAAATAGGATCTCATTATATTATTATTCATTATTACAGTAAAGACTTAAGCGGTATTTGGACATTCTGATTATTAACGATGAAAAAAAAATGCACAGAGGCGATAAGCTGTTTAATTTCGAAGTTAATGGCAACATGGCATTTGTGAACTACCAAAACACCCCGACAGCACTTTAGAACAGCGAAGCAGTTTAATTTATGCATAAAGGATAGTGAAATATCACCTCAATCAGACCACCAAGCGATAATTTTCATGTTATCAGGACGCAAAAACTCTCAATAAGTGGCGCACATATTTGCTGAATGGGTCGAATCTCTATTTAGACCTTTAGACTAATGTTGAAATTGTGCTCTAAGCAGCTGCCTATGTTACTCGAGAACATAGCCACAGCGAATCCAGTTACAACAGACGTCGGCCTTGCGACTGATGATCCAGTCTCGTTTCGTAACAGTTCAAAACCTCAAGAAAGCAGCAAACAACACAGATTATACGAGATAACCATTTGACGTGTGGGCTACGCAAAGGGTTTGCAGTTAGCCACGCAACGTGCCAACCTCTTCAAACTGAGTACACGGATCTAATCTCCTATCAGGAGTCTTTCGTCTAACATTCTTTATCATTAAAAATTTCAAACTTCTAACAAAACATAAAATCTAATTTTGTCATGAGGTAAAGCCAATCTGTAATAAAAGGCTGTGGCGTTTATATTTAACAGACAGTCTGTCGCTGAACAATAAAATGAAGCATTTATTTTTCACATAAACCAGTCATTTGCAATATTTTGAAGATTTTACTCTTAAACGAAAATCTAATTATAGATAACAACATTTCGGCTTGAACAAAATAGTAATTAGAAAGACAAACAAATCATTTGCTTAATAACATTACACATGCTCAAGTTGGCTACAATATTCATTTTATGATAATTAAGTTTCAAAGTTTATTAAAATCATCATGCTCATCATAAACAGCATTACATTCGTAATTCAAATTGATGTTTCACCACTGCATAACTGTATTTCTAATATAATTAAACGAACATTGGTTGTGCGGGTGGTGATAGCAATTATTATAATCAAGGTTGCGGTCTTCATATAAACACCTGACCCATTATCTGCTTATATATGCCAGTATAAACTAAAAATTGTATATTGTAGAAAAGGCAATTCATTCAGTAGACCGGTTTCGTCCTTATTGGGAACTCATCATGTACTGGCCAGAATTTGCCGCGGACAGGACTCGAACCTGGGCACGTCTGCTTCGGAATCTTGTGCTCTAACCACTGAGCCATCCTGTCGCACACTACACTGCACACAATTTTCAGTTATATACTAACTAATGTAACTTGGTTAGTCTATTTTTCCTTTAGGTGGAGCTCATATGGCATCCATTTAGACCCAAGTTCCAACTAACCATCCCCAATCTGTCATTACTGAACAGACACCACACTACATGGGGAAGTGGTATTGAAATGAACATTTCTATAATTAAACGAACATTGATTGGGCGGGTGGTGATAACAATAATTATAATCTAGTTTGCGGTCTTGATATATGATATGATGTATTGCTAATATCCCAAAGTTTGTAGGAGCAGCGAGAAAACACTGGGTCTATTCTTATTGAAATACTGAGAATTAATCTGGCTGTTATGAGAAACAAACAGTAAAGAAGCGCTAACAGCATATCTCAATAACCCACAAAAGTACAAAAGCCATCTTACCCAAGAAAATACATATTCTCTACTGATAGGATATTGTAGACATCAATATCAACACCTCATGTAATTTGATCATGCATGCATGCATAAACACCTATAAGCTATCCTCTGATTCTGAATTGTGCAAATGTCCCTTCGTACCATTAGTTAGTGCTACGCTTCACAAAAAGCCTAGCGAATCTCTACCATTGTTCATCTATACTATCAACGCTCACATTAAGTTTAATTGCAAATGCGTAATCTACTCTCTCTCTCGCACACACACATTTGAGCCTCTCATAAACTAAAATCCTGCGGACCCTCATTCAATCCTATCATTGAAAGCAAAATATATTTCCCAATGGGCATTTTGGGAAGCAAACTAGCCTGAGGTAATTGCTGTTCGTATGATGACGAGCAGCATCACTGGACTAAGTAAGTAACATCAACAGTCATCTTCTTCATTACTTTTACTAGCACTGGAGTATGATAGCATGTGAAATGACAAAATCAATAGGAAAATAATTCCTACTAATAAGTTGGCTATTACGCGATACATTAAAAACCAAAGTGAAGGCAAATTTCCGATTAAGACATACCCTAAAGCCAAATGAGCTACAATGGTTTGTGTATGGGTCTACGTTGCTGCATTCCTGTATTATTATCTAAGTAAGCATCCTCATTTGAACCAGATTACCCCTTCATGTATTACTTTATGTTGAAAATTTAAAAAAATTACTATTGTAGTTTATTTTGTTCAATTCTTGTTTAAAGTATTATTTATTTATATTTTTTTCACCACTGCCCATGGCGTAAACCAATAAGGGCTGTAGTGTTGCTAGCTGAAATGATCATGACGATGAACTACTGATTACTCGTCGTTTCACCTGTAAACGCTGAGTAATCATTTGGAAAATAAAGACTATCTAATTTATAAAAAAAACGTTACAATAAAAATAATTACCGCTAAGTATTTATAGTTTACATATATATATATATATATATATATATATATATATATATATATATGTTATAATTAAAATAAAATAGATTCTTGTAAGAAGACAACTATTCTAACATTTTAATCAAGGCTGTGAGCTTGATTTAAATACCAGTCTTATTATATATACACCCTTTTGGCAGTATGAAATGAGCATTGTATTGTGTAGAAAAGGCAGTTCATCCGGTAGACCGGTTTCGTCCTTATTGGGAACTACACTTGAAAAACGATTTGTTTTAGATTAAACGGGGCAATTCTTAAATGGCATGCATTCCGTTATTCAGTAGTTCATAGCTATTTGCACCACACTTTTCATTGATTTCTCTTTAGTAAAACGTGTTATCAAACCTAGAGTTAGACGTACAAACAAATTAATCCAATAATTCGTTAATAGTTTTCTTAGTTAACGTAAATTATATCTACAATGTAAGTTACAAGCCGAAATATGAACGATTTCCATCTAATTATCAGAGACTGAATGACTAATTCGGTGGTAAACCTGCAGTACCACTTACAAAAGTACCTGCAATGCGCATAGTGAGTCATTTTTTTATTTTACGGCATGTTCAAATTTAAGCCATTGGTACCAACAAGACTTTATTGAAGCCTAATAATTTTTTTCGACAGAATGATTGTTACACTCACTATCATCTATTTAAAGCCGAACGTTAATTAGCGTTATGTTAAAGATGAATGTGAGCGTCGTCGACTCCTCATAGATTCCAAAATCAAATGACGGCTCTGGATGCAGATGCCAAATTAATTCAAGCTTTGCGACATTGCAAAGAGGCTTTCATAGGAAGGGTACAAACCATGACATCCTCATAGTTTGTAGTCAAACCATCTCTTCTGGATAAAAAATCAGTACTTTAACATCTATGACAAAAACGTGAAATTTTAGACTAACACAAAGAAACGCACGGAGATTGAATTAGGCAGAAACACAAATATTCAGTGTTAATTTATAGCCTCAGAATTTCATAGAAATAACGATGATGTATGTATTAAGAAAATCAAACACTAAGTTGAAGTACGATCAATTTTAACAAATGAAAAACGATCGGAGTATCATAATATCACCAGACTTTCAACTAAGTTGAAAATCAAAAGCACTAGCTTCAAAGTACAACGTATGAACGGTCTAAAAATAGGTAGTAAGCTTTCTAAGCAATGGAAGGAACTAAACACGTGTAAAAATCTACAGTGTGTTAAATCTTATTCAAAGAAAGTGATCTCATGTATGTTAGCGAAACAATGTGTCCACAAACAATGAAAAAATAGGGTAGCGTAGAAATGCATACAGATATGGCCATATAATTCAAAATGATCTTGCACGCAATCCGGTGCAAACCGGACATACAACTTACCAGAATTGTTGGCAACGTAGAACGATAACCAGTCGTAGCAGAAGAATGAGACTGATAAGAGGTGAGATTAAAAACGCGGTGGAAAATCGCTAGGCTCTATGTGGAGTTCAGTACTAATTAACGATATGAAGAGACGCGCAGAAATCCGAATCACAGACTAGCTCCAACAAAAGTTTAGGAATATTGCATTATTATTATCTTATATATAAATTATTAATATCACATTCTGTTAATAAATTTTATGATTACTTATATTGCCCTACTTCGTTTCAACGATATTTTATTGTATCTATTAATAAAGCAATTAATAACTTATTATGTTAAATATCAATTCTCGAGTTACATTACTGACATATTTGTGTGAGTAGATAGTTTCTCGTCTCGACGTTATTTATTTTAAGTCCACATCTCAAAAAACCTCACATTTAAACCAAGACTTTCAGATTATTTATATCGAAACTATTCTACTACTGCTATATATAATGTTTTATTTTGCCTTATTATTCTATTTAAAATAGTAATTAAAATATTAATTAACTTCCATTAAATAATAGCCACGGTGCAGTAAATGTCCAGGCTACATACATATAGACATACATACACACCTTATTCTAACGTCTGAGTTTCGCACGTAAAAAGATAAATTTGCGTGGAGTCACTGTAGCTTCGTTTAGATGTATGCACGCCAGTATTTAATTTAATGTAACCAAATGCCGAAAGAGTACAGACACGTATATATAGATAAACAAGATTGACGCCTGCTTATTGAAACGACAGTAAGTATGTATTAGGTGTTGCGAACCTAGTGACAAATTAGTTCAGTTGTGACCAGAAGGATAAACCGAAGGCAGCATGAACGGACATGCATTAGTTTCGTGCCTGGCGACCTCATCGTAGGAGCTGGTATTACGCCTTAACCACCATATACTAGGGTTAATGTGATAATAGGGATGAATAGTACTATACATATATATATATATATATATATATATATATATATATATATATATATATATATATAATAGTGAGTTAGCGTCACCGAAGTCGCATTGTCGTAGACTATAAGGATGTTAGCTTCACTCATTGCAAGTTTACACATTCGTCTAGGAGATTGTACGTCCTATTATCCTACATTCTTCACCCAAATATATAGGTTAAAGGGCGTAATACCGGCTCCTACTGATGAGTCGCCAGTAAGCACGAAACGAATGTGCATGAGATTATACTTTCAGTTCATGCTGCCTTCGGTTTATCCTTCTGGTCACAACTGAACTAATTTGTTAATAGGATCGCAACACCTAATACATATTGCATAAGTAAATTATTAGATTAGATATTCACAAATACACATAAATTCACAAAAACGGAATTTTTTATTTGCTTTACTATTTATTCATATCTAGTGAGATGATCCGGTCATCGAAGTAGATATACGATAAGGGGTCTTGAAGCCATGCTAAAGAAAATTTGGACAAAGAAAATAAACATTGTTAAGAAAAAAGTTGCAGACGAGATTCATGGATGTGATCACGATATAGATAACTGATTTCCACGATAATTGGTAGCAAACCTTAGCTTAAGACAATTTGGACAAAGGTATTACACACATTGTTAAAAAAGCAGAAGAAATGTGTCTTCGATGCAATCACATCAGAAATAACAGATTTCTACGGTAGTTTGAATAGAAGCATTGATAAAGAAAATTTAGACAAAGATAGTGCACACAGAGTAAAGTAAAAAGGAGCAGGGAAGCGTCCTGGATGTGACCACGCCAGAAATAACTGATTTCCACGATAATAGGTATCAAAGCATTACAAAGGACAATTTGGAGAAAAATATTACACAGCTTAAATGAAGCATTTGGTTGCGCAGTGCTTTTCTTCTTTTTGTAGATTTGACAGCATTTTTCTTGTGCGGGACAATTGGTAGCACTCATAGGTCGGTAAAATCTTGAACTTTTTCCGTCTTCAGATGATGTAATTTTTGGCCTCAGTTGATGGGTTCACACTTGTCCCTTCTTCTTTAAGCCTTCAATTAGCTGATTGTCTGAAAATGACGTTGGAACAAGATTTTCCATTCTTCTTTCACCAAATTTTCGAGCCCGAATTTCCAGGCTCATCTTCAGGGTTGACTTAATACGCACAGGAGTAAAACGCAACTTGTGGCAAAAGTGGTATCCTCATTCAAGACAGATATATTTATATTTATTTAATTCCAAATGTATTTTTAATTGTCTTCCTAATATCCGGTCTTCATACCTAGTCTCTAATACTCAAATGTATACAAAAACTTAGCCTTGTCCCCCTCCGCGCACACAGCTTGTTAATAAAAACGGAGCAGAAAAATGCGGATGCAATCACGTCAGAAATAATCGATTTCTATGATAGTTCGAATAGAAGCATTGCCAAAAGACAATTTGGACAAAGAAATTGTACACATTGTAAATTAAATAGCAGCAGACGAGTTCTGGATGCGATCACGCCAGAGATAATTGATTTCCACGATAATAAACATCGGAGCATTCCAAACGACAATATCGACAAAAGTACACAAATTGCTAAAAAAAAGTGTAGAACAGAGTCGTGGATGCGATAAGATCATACATAGATGATTTCCAATACAACAGTTACGAAGAATTGCTAAATATATCAACAATGAAAATGAAAGTTTAAAAAAATAGCGGGTATGACTCCAGGATACTATCACGCTAAAATGATCTGATTTCAACGATAATGGGCATCAAAGAATTTCTAAAAACTACGTTGACAAAGATAGCACGCACATTGAAAAAAAGGAGTAGAAAAGGGTTCTGGATGCAATTGCACCAGAAATAACTTATTTCTACGATAATGCAAATCGAATTATTCCCAAATAAAATTTGGACAAAGGCAGTGCAAACATTGTTTTAAAAAGACGCAGAAAGAAATCGGAGATGCGTAAGGTCATACATAGGTGATTTCCACTATAACAGTTATGGAAGGATTGCTAAATATAATATCAACAAAGAAAGTAAAAGCTTTGCCAAAAAAATGAGCGAGCAAGAGTTCAGGATACCATCACGCTAAAAATATCTGATTTCAACAATAAGGTGCATCAATGCATTACTAAAGACGATTTGGACAAAGATAGCACACACGATGTTAAGAAAAAAGGAGCAGTAAAGAGTCCAGGATGCGATCACGTCATAACTAACTGATTTAGGCTGTAATTGGTGCCGAAAGAATGCTAAAGACTATTTGGACAAAGATAAAACACAAATTGATAAAAAAAGAGTAGAAAAGAGTCGTGGATGGGATCACGCCAGAAATAACTTATTTTCTCGATAATGAACATCGAAGCATTCCAAAAGACAGTACACACTTCGTTAAATAGGAGACGTGGATGTGACAAGGTCATACATAGGTGATTTCCACTATAACAATTATAAAAGCATTGTTAATATAATATCAAAAAAGTGAAAGCTTTGCAAAAAATGAGCAGACAAGATTCCAGGATACTGTAGTGCTAAAAATATATTATTTCAACGATAATGGGTATCAAATCATTTCCATTAACAATTTGGACAAAGATAGCACAAATTATTAATAAAAAAGAAGCAAGAAAGACTTCTGGAAGCGATTACGTAATAAATAATTTATTCCCACTATAATTGGTGTCGAAGCAATTCTTAAGACAATTTGGAAAAAAAATATAATCGATAAGAAGGATTAGAAAATAGACCTGGATGGCGCTCTAACCACTGAGCCACTCTGCCGGAAATTGCGTATAGGGTAGTGTGCGGCAGGGTGGCTCGGTGGTTAGATCACCAGATTCCAAAGCAGGCGTACCCAGGTTCAAGCCCTGTCTGTGACAAATTCTGGCCAGTACGTGATGAGTTTCCAATAAGAACAAAACCGGTCTACTGGATTAATTTTAAAAGATGTATTTATTTTCTCAGTGCTGTCCTTCTTGTTGTGGATTTGACCGCATTTTTCTTGTGCGGGACAATTGATAGCACTCATATGTCGGTAAAATCTTGAACTTCCTTCATATTCAGATGATGTAATTTTTGGCCTCAATTGATGGGTTCTCACTTGTCCCTTCTTCTTTAAGCCTTCAATTAGCTGATTGTCTGAAAATGACGTTGGATCAAGATTTTCCATTGTTCAACAATGGAAAATCTTGATCCAACGTCATTTTCAGACAATCAGCTAATTGAAGGCTTAAAGAAGAAGGGACAAGTGAGAACCCATCAATTGAGGCCAAAAATTACATCATCTGAATATGAAGGAAGTTCAAGATTTTACCGACCTATGAGTACTGGATTAATTTCCTTTTCTACACTATACAATTCTTAGTTTATACTTACATATGTATGTAGTTAATGGGTCAGGTGCCTATATCACGATCGAAACCTTTATTATAATAACAATAAGGTTTAATGTTTTTCATTTCCGCCAATGGCTTCCCGAGTAGCAGACTAGACTTTTTAGGCCTCCAAAAGATTGATTTAATTTAATTTTTAAGTACACGACGTGTATGTCTCCTTGATTGAGGGTTCTGGCTGGTCACGCCACTCTAAAACCTTTAATGCGTGTACAAGTGCCAATCTGCCACTCGCGTAAGTAAAAAGCGGAAATGAAATATGTTAGGATAGCAAAGACGGTTTTAAACGTTTATTATGTTTGTTAACATGTACATTCCAATATTTCCTAATTTTTCTTAAGTCATATTACAAGTCGATGGGAACAAGATGTTACGGATAACAATAAAGCTTTAACATTTGCAATATAATACAATATGCGACCGTTATGTCATTGGTTATTAATAAAGATATAAATGAGAGTAGCGAGCGGTGTTGGGTAAGTTGAGAAAAGATCCATTTATTGAAGGCATACAAAATATATTAACATACTAAATTTTTTAAATGGCATGGTCGAGAATAACGTAGAAATAGCAGGAAATGCATGTTTATGCACATACAGGTGATTTGATCGTTATCTTAACATCATTAGTTAGCAGAACGAATTGCCAAACGTATCATTAAGCTGGATTTATGCAGAATATAATCAAATACGAATATAAGTTAGCATTAGAAATCAGCCAAGCAATCTTCATATGCCCATTTGCAAAAAACGTTAATAACAAGTTACATTAACATCAAAATTTATTTGATTAATTACCTAACAACAACGTTTGTTGGCTTGGAATTGCAACAACCAATCTACATGAATCACCATTAATTATATATGAAAACTGTTATCATTTCTTTATTATGACATTCTAAATGACATTTAAACCATGTAAATTAACTGTGATGTTTGGTTCCATTTCAATGTACTGTCTTGAACAAAGAGGCACTTGAATGAACTAAAACCTGTTCGAGACCACTAACAAACAGGATCTAGTTGGGAAGCCTGGCACTTTATCCGAAAATGTATTTATTCATTGGAATGTTCTATTGAAATCCACCATGTGGGGAACCAAAATCACTATTTCTTTATTCATAAGTCAGTTGTGGAAAACAGTTGGTCTGTGTAATAGAAAGTTATCTCACCTCGATATACTAAAATTTATTAAATCAATTTTCGTTAAATCGCCGCGTTAACGCGTATAAAAATAACACACACACACACACATATATATATATATATATATATATATATATATATATATAGTTGGCTGGAAGGTAGTGTCAGCGTTTCATAATTTGGCACGATAAATTAATCTGCCACTTCTTAACGATGGATGCCTCGCTTCATATTGTATTTATAAGTATGTTTAGGACACTGAACTTCTACATATCCAAGCTTGAAGTTTTATGAAGAGAGATTACCGATTCAAACAACTCTGAAGTCATTCATGAAACGTCAAGGCCTTATCACTCAATAAATTATCGAAGCGCAATATCGAACCCGTAACGGGATTAAGGCTTCACCTTAGACTTACAATGCAGTTTGCACTATGTTGCGGGCTGAGGAGGTTTCAGTGCTTCACGAATTGAGTTCATCAACTGGAGGCGCTGAACGGCAATTTTTTAAATGTTGGACCACAACATATAATTAAAAGACGTTACGCTTCAATGCCGTTTCCAACTTTTATGCAATAGTAAGCTGATGTTGATGCTCACCAGCTGCGGAGCTCGCAAAGCTTGCGGTGCAAGTTTTTAAATGTTCCTAAATTTGAAACAGTACCGATTTGTTTCAAAAACTAATATATTGAACATGTTGCAGCTTAAAATATACAAGAACCAGAAAAAGTTTCTGAAAGTCTGTAACGCTTATAATAGAGTATTCTACTATAGAACACAGGAAGTAGAGGCAGACGCTTTTGGGTTAAATTGACCATTAACAAAAATTAAATTGTTAGCTGATCACTTAATAGTTTATTTAGAATGGTTTAAAAAATAGACTAGAACCATTTAAACTTCGAATATGCGCCACTTAAATAATAAGATTTCGGATAAGACTATCCACTCTAAAGCTCATCTCCTTTTTCGTAAATTGTAGTTTACGCAGTAGCTAGCTGAAATTTCGATAGTTTTTAACCTTTTACACACCACAATCAAATTTGATCAGTAAAACAGGGTTATACAAAACTTGAAAATGAATTAATAATAAAGAACAACAAGCATACTTTCACCAATAAACTATTAAATAAATCGAAGAATGTTTAATTTAATTTATAGCTTAATCCACGAAACTATTCATACAAAGCGTGAAAATAATGTTGTCAATGTTAAACAATGATATGATAGTTTTAAGCGCAATTCATACGTATATCTACGGAGATAATAAAAGTTACACAAAGCACTTTTATACACTGAAGGTTCGATATGCCGCAAATAAAGTATTCTTCGTAATTGAATAAACCGAATGCTTTCATAACGAACAAAAATTTAAAAAATCAACTGGAAAGGAAATTTTAGTATTTGTAATCTTAGGTTCTAGATCTCACCTGACGATCAGCAAGCCACCACCAGTGTTATTTCTTATCTTAGCTAAAAACAAGGAATACGGTTTCTGCTCATCGGAAAATAAATAATGGTTCAATAGTCCACATTTTCATTTGACAAGATCTATCTATATAGAATTTAAGACAAAATGCGACTCATGGCGCTTATCTGTAGTATTTGAATATAGTACTAGGCATTATACAAACACTAGCAATCCTGATGCTTTTATCATCGTGTGCAGCAGTCAGAGTCCTGCATTTACATCCATTTTCTCAGTCTCTATTAAGGTCAACGGGGCGAGAGACCGACCTCCGTTTATACATTCTAGTTTACCTTGCCACACGGCTCAGCCTTGAGTAACAAATACTGGTTTGATGATGGCATTGAACAAATTTTCTCCACTGTTAAAAACAAACGCCAACCACTTTGAAACAAATTTAATAATCTTTATATAAACAAGTCATTTTTCAAAATTTCCCGATCGTATTGCTACATTTAAACTAGCTTCAAATTAATTACACAAGATTAGCAAGCATTTCAAAATTTCCCCGTCAAAAAGACGCTTCCTATCATTAGGTTAAAATATGGCATTTCGATTTCTCTTCTGATCATTCGAGAACTCATTATCACATTTTAATTTTACACATTTGAAATGAACACAAATTAACCAATACGTGTATTAGGTTTTACATAAAATGTATAGTGAGATATTTCATTTACTTACGGAATAAATTCTTTACACTGATTATGAAAACAAATCCTGTAAATTTATGGTAGTCTATCGACATAAACTTATCAACTATTGCCACAGACGGTAGCTTTTCTCCAATTAACATCACACCATTTAAGAAAGGTAAAAAGAAATTTAGTTACAAAAGTAACATACTCATTATCTATTTCAAGCTATGATTAATAACACCATATTTCCATTTCAAAACACTGGATATATGCATTAATGCCTAAATATATTTTGACACCCCCATCATGACTTGAAACTACGGTGCAAATTAAAAGAACACATTATTCTGGCCCTTAAGCATTATTTAGGTTCTTGTGATAGTTAGGAATTCGACAAAATAGTAAATATAACCAATCAATTAACGATTAAATGGCACGTTCATATTTTGTTATATCGTTCGCATGAAATCGCCAAATATGATTGAATGATATTCTTAGAAGCAGATAAATAACATCCATTTATTTTATAGGAATGGCATATCAAGTAATAAATCAGTTTAAAAATATCAGAAAATTAGGCATAATGGTGTAAATTCATATGAAAGTGCTTACTGGTAATACCATCAGAAGGAGCCGGTTAGACGCCTCAAACACACTAATTATTTGTCCATTATATGTATTGTTACCACCAAATTGTGTTATAAAAACAACTGTTTGTAGCACGTTATCCATATTGCAATCCGTCCTTAGCTCATGAAGCCTTAATTTACGCAAATACGACAAGGCGGAATCTTTTATTTGAAGCTTAATCGAGACTATTCTCTCGTTGCATTATATAACCATACCAGACACTTTATATAACTAGTATCTTAACAATTACACCAAATTTTAGCCACCGCTTTATCCATCCTATGAATCAAACCCGATGGTTCCTACGCATACTTAAAAATGAAACAACGATGCGCCTGTTTTTTTCTGTTATATCAAAATATATACATTATTATGCAGAACGAATAAGATTTAAGCAGCATCAGGAAAATTAAATATCCATACTAATTTTCTATGAAACAGTGCATGACGAATCAGAGTGAAAGTCACGATCGACAATTATTTGACTAACCGAATGAAAGAATGAATTCTTTACTGAATACCTATCGCAAGAGAACTAATCGCACACTTTATGCAATACAATTGAGACATCCTACTGATTAAAAAAGATTACATATGCAGGTAAATGTGAAATGAACAGCATAGTTGCCAATATACAAACGAGGAAATTTCATAAGATAAAACCACAAACGTTTAAAGTCATTCAATTTATACTATATGTAAACATGGTTATATATCCGTTTTATTTCACCAAAAAAGTCTAAGGTAATATTGATTTAACTTTTTGGCTATTTTAACAATTAAGAAGCAGCATGACGCTTCAATAATATAAGCGAAGCATTAATAAGCCGAAAATATTTTTGACCAATAGAGAATAAGTAATATAAATAATAGCAGGAAAGTAAAACAACTTTAATAAATTCTCAAAATTACACAATTTTTACCTCATATATTATACATGACGCAATGGAACAAAAATATGTGTATTTATTGTGTGTGCAGAAAAGGCATAATAAAACTACACTGCGGTAAACTTTTTAATGAACATAAATTTAAATATACATATAAAAATAAATTACTGTCCTTTGTATTTTGCAAAAAATACAGAAAATTCAAATAAATAGATTAATTTATTGTGTAAAAATAAATTTTAGCAAGAAAACAATGTAACAAGATATATTATAAGAATATATTTACAATTTTCAAAATCGTAAAAGAGCTCGCCTATTTGACCAGTAGCTAAAAATTCCGGCTAGGGTACATTAACTTATTTATTTAATAATACTTTATTTAAAAAATCCATTTAATATATTTAATTAATTATGTTGTGTAAAAACCCCTGCTTCAAGTAAATGCCGTTCAACTTTACAAAGTCAGTTAGAGTGCCAGGAACACTAAGTTAGCACTGTTGGGAGGCCCTTAATAGGGCCGGTATTGCGTTATCTGGCAAATGCCGAGTAGGTCAGTTTGTGTAGAAATGTCCAGAAGTACTCCTAGACTTGGGTTTTCGTTCCTTCTATTGTGGCGTTGAAATCCCGCTGAGTAAACACGTTGAAGTTCTGCAGTAACTGGCTATTTTCTCTTGTTGTAGAGCAACAAGATTGACGTGACTGAAACTGCCAATGTGTGTGATGCAAGCCAAAACAATAGCGTATGTGACGAAAGCAGACAGCATGTCGGAGAAACGCACAGCAGAAGGCAAACGCGACAACTGACTTACATGATATATTCACCGTGCTTCAATAGCCTTGAATAGCTACTTGCCCACTATTGGTTAACGGTAAGTTTTGCTTTTTTTCATTGGTGCAACGTAAATTGAATTGAATTTAATTTACGCAATATTTCGGCGAATTGCTTCGTGTCGTTACAGTTGTGCAGAAGCTTTAAAAATACTAAGACGTATGTAAACACCCCAGCTTCAAACAAATGCCATACGACGGAGAATAAGTACCGTTAGTGGCCATTATTAGGGCCGGAATTGTGTTTTCTGGCAAATGCCGAGAAAGATAGGTATTGTAGAAGTGTTCATAAATACTCACAGACACTTGAGTACTGGTTGACTGGTTGGTGTTCCTACTGTTGTGGCGTTCACATCAGCGGCGAGAGACTGTGTGAAGGGTGAATGTTGTCTCTTTGTTAATCTGCGACAACACCGTGGTGACTGGCATACGTGAAGGTCCAAAAGGTAGATGTTCTCGTCTTACTAGTTGTGAAGCGACAAGATTGGCGTGACTAAAATTGACTCTGCGTTTGAAGCAAGCCCTGAAGTCAGCGTATGTGAAATGTTAGTATAACTGGAGACAGCACGCACACGTAGTGCACAGCAGAAGGAAAACGTGAAAACTGATTGGAATGGTAAAATTACCGTGCTTAATAACCTGGAAACGAAAGCTCGCACGCCATTGGCTAGCGGAAAATATCGCTCGTTTTAATTGGCGCCACGTAAATTTAATTGGAATTTTTTTACGCAATATGTCGGCTAATTGTTTTTGAGCCGTTACAGTTTGATTTTATATATATGTATATATACACACACCTAATTATTTAATCAAGTTATAAGCGTAGGACTGTGTACTTCTTGCTCAACACTACACCCAAAATGCGTAATCTAAATACGGACTTTAAACTGAATAATTAATTTCCTGTTCCTGAACTGTCCAAATATGCACAAATCAAAATAGAAACTTATTTTTACAGGAATATATTGTGAGGATCAACATTTATAAAATTGAAACGAGAAATAAGATATAAATTGTAAATTAACTGATAAAATCACACACGTAAGGCGCAAAATACAGAAAACTGAAATTAAGCACAATTTAATAGTATATATATTTGAAAAGATTTAAGCAAAACATGTTCTAGAACTTAAACGAATATTTTCATTTTTAATGATATTCGTTCCAATCAGCAATAGTGGTTTACATTAATAAATAATTGTTACTTTGTTTTGTCGGAGGAAATATCTTGCTCTACACTCATAATTGACGGTAGTTTGAAAAGAAAGCCGTTTTTGTCAATTGCTTCTACGACGATCTAGCCAACTAATATTCCTTTGCTTAGATTGATATCATACTGTTAATTTTTTATCAACCTAAGTTTATAAACATTACTGTGTGTTAATTCAAATTCAACAACGCCACTTTAAATATTAAATTTGTTCTAATTTTATCCCATTCCTTGATGCCATTAAAATCAGTAATTACATCGATGCATATTTATTTTATTAAATTACCTCATTTCAATAACAAACACTATTGCTTACCGTTATAGAATATTAAGTATGTAAACCAAAAATACAACCAGTTAATTGTCTGATATTTGGAAAATGTCATGTACAACGGCATGTTTAAAAAAATCTGGCAAAACTGCAAAAACATGACTACAAGTAACTAAAGATTATGTTAAATTTGATCAATTAGCTCGGATGGAATCGCATTGAGTTTTGATTTAGCTTATTCTTTTGTCCGAAGTTCAGATACGTCAGTGAATAACTAATTTTATCAATAAAATTTCTGATTTAATCTATATTGGTCAGCTAAATCACTTCTCCTGTATTATTCACGTTCCCCAAATTTCCTTATTTGAAACGGGCATTCACATGAATCAAGGTAACACCTTCGGCCTAAGTTTTCCAATTTAGCAAATCTGAAGGAGTATGCTGATCTTCAATCGATATAGAGTGCGATCGTATACCTGCAAATTGAAAATTAACGGAAATACTTCCATTCCCCTGCTTTTCAGTTCTCGAATTAATTTAAAGAAATTACTTCCGATAGAAAACATTTATTTAAATCTTGTTAAGAATAAACAAATTTAAGAAATGAAGAGATATCTTTCCCTTATAAACACTGATCCTACGGCGGAATATACAGGAAATTAAAAAAAAACGAACATGAACAGAATTAAAATACTCGAAAGGAGTCTATTGGCTCAAGAACAATTCGCCGACATATTTACTAAATGAAATTCAAATTTACTTACCCGACACCAATTAAAACAAGCAAAATTTGCCGTTAACTAATAGCGTGCGAGCTTCCGCTTTCAATGATTTATAAGCACGGTGCATTTATTATGATTGTCATAATCACGTTTGACTTCTGCTTGGCACTAATTGTACGTGTTTTCTCCTGTCACACTGACTGTTCACCTACACTGACTTCGGCACTTGCTTCACAAGCAGAATCAGCTATTCACGCCAATCTTGATGCTGCACAAATAGCAAGACGGAGCAACATTCATTTATTGGAATGAGACAATTCTGAGCCTTCACACAGCCTCCCGCCGCTGATTTCAACGCCACAACAGAAGGAACAACAGCCAGTCAACCAGAGCCGGTCTCAAGCGTCTAGGAGTAGTCCTAGACACTGCTACACTGTGTAACTTTCTCGGCATTTGCCGTAGAAAGCAATTCCGGTCCTAATAAGGGCCACTTATTCTCAGTACTTATTCTCAGTATTCACGGCACCTAATCACTTTGTAACGTCGTACGTCAATTACTTAAAGCTGGAGCGTTAACAGGAGTTAAATAGACAATGTTCCAGAAATTATTGAAATATTTTAAAATAATTTCCTTCATAAATTATTTCTATAAATGACCAGAAAATAGTTCAAGTGTTGAAACCAAATTGTTATTTTTAATGTGCAGAGATTTTGAACCGCATAGAATTGTTGCATCGTGATCTTTTAGCTGTATTTTTTATATTGACATTAAAACTCTACTTAAGATGTTACTATTAATTGTCACGTTTCTCAAATATTAGTAAGTTTAAATATATGACAATCCTATTCAAATATCACTCTCATATTAAAGTTTGTTGCCAACTAATATATGTGCAAGTATGTATTAGGTGTTGCGAACCTAGTAACAAATTAATTCAGTTCTGACCAGAAGAATAATCTAAAGACAGCATGAACGGAATGTATAATCTCATACACATTAGTATCGTGCTTACTGACGACACATCAATAGAATCTGCTATTACGCCCTTTAACCGTTTTATATTTGGGTAAGAAATGTGGGATAATAGAACAGTACAATCTCCTATACGAACGTGTAGACATGCAGTAGTGAAGCTAGCTTCATATAAAGTCTTGACAATGCGACTTCAATGCTAATTCACTCTATATATACTGAGTCTATAATTGATACTAACACTATGGCTATTGTGCCAGTAATCAGTACCACCACTATAGAACCGAAAAGGTACATGGTACTAACATTATGGTTGCCGAGTCGGTACATGGTACCAGTATGATGGATATCAATGTATGCTAAAGTTTACCGAAATTGAGTATTCTAACTTATTCTGAACACCTGTTACTGCAGCATTGTCGAGACTTAATATGATGTTAGCTTCACTACTGCAGGCTTACACATTCGTCTAGGAGATTTTACCGTCCTATTATCCAACATTCCTCACCAAATATAATGTGGTTAAATGTCGTAATACCGGCTCCTACTGATGAGTCCTCAGTAAGCATGAAACGAATGTGCATGAAATTATACTATCCGTTCATGCTGTCTTTGGTTTATCCTTCTGGTCAGAATTGAATTCATTTGTTACTTGGTTCGCAACACCTAATACATACTTGCATATAAATTAGTTCTTTGCAACAAACGGTATTTACCTGTTACATATCTAACTCAGCGACGTCATGCTTACCACGAAATGTGATAACTGATATCGATGAAGGCCAGAGTGTATTGATTTACTGGAGTAACAGTTGATTTTCATAAGTTGTAATTTTCAATTTCGATGAACTATAACGTACATTGATATCCATAATGCTGGTATCATGTACCGACTCGGCAACCATATTGTTAGTTCCATGTAGTTTTCGGTACTACAATGTTGGTATTGGATAATGATAAAATTGCCATAGTGTTAGTATCCTTTACAGACTCGGTATATATATATATATATATATATATATATATATATATATATATATATATATATATATATTATACAGACTGGGATATCGTCGAAGTCGCACATGATGAGACTTTATATGATGTAAGTTTCTCTACTGCAGGTTTATACATTCATGTAGGAGATTGTACAGTCCTATTATCCCACTTTCATCACCAAAATATAAAGTGGTTAAAGGGCGTACTAGCGGCTTGTACTGATGGGTCTCCAGTAAGCACAAAACGAATGTGCATGAGATTATACTTTCTAAATACTCTCTTACGTTTATCTTATTGAAAGAATGATTTATTTTGGTGCTTCTTATTGTATGTATGCATACAAGTTTGATATAAACACCAATCATATTATATATAGATTCCTCAGTTTGGACTTTACGTTTTAGTGTGAGGACAAATTCAATTAATCTGTTATGTTTCGAAGGCTTTGTGTGGAATTCAAGCTTCATATGTTGACTCTCCGCCAGTTGCGTTGCGGGTTGTTGTTTTACACTATCAGTTTCACAAAGATCCGATTGATTCCCATTTCCAAGTATACATCGATCTCGTCTTCGTTTTGGCTGGTTGCAAAATTCGTCTGTTTCTTTCGAATGTTTTAAAATCAGTCGTAATAACTACTGGAAATGATTTACGATCCAATCTTTGTTAACTGGCAACGTTTCGGAACCTAATTTCCGGTTTTATCTTCAGACCACTATACACAGCACAGTACTCACAGCAGCAGATTTAAGCAAATGTGGTAACCCCGTTCCGAAATGTTTCTATTTATATTTTAGTTATTTTTTTACACACCAATAGTTTTAATCAAAGACATTGTCTAAGTATGAGACAAATGATCACGTGGACTACTTTTTACTTGTTTTTTGTTATTTATGATGTTCTATAAGCAAAATTTGACGTTAAAAATAATTTGTTCTTAATCCGGCAATGCTTTGAATTATTAATTAGGAAATAAAAAAGGGACATATGCTGGGCTTATATACGTTTTGTTATAAAACTTATTAGGATATTAAAATTACGCAGGGCTCTCAGGCATATTTAAGGAACCCTGTCAACGGAAATGAAATAAATGAATTTGTGTAAATTAATCATTTAAGGAGACCCGTTATATAGTTTTGGTCAAAAATGGCTTTGCTGGAAGTACTTTCAGGAAATTCAGTTATGTGTATGACTGGCGTTCTATTGTATTAGATGCAAAGAAATCGTTAAGTTATTGAGAAATTAATGATTATAAACAGAAATGTCTACAATCTTACCTGGCTACTCTTATATAGCAAGAAACTCCATTCTCAGTTAGTCATTAATTTTTCGGAATACCGAAAAACTGAATATGTCCAGCTAGGATTACCAAAATATTGTAGATAGTAACATGCTAAATTATGTAAATATTTGTCCCGGCACTGACGAAAATAAGTCAACGAGTGAGCACCATATTATAGTAACAATATCTTAATTTGAAGGACTTCTTGAGAGTGAGATTTAACCGTTGTTATTCCATTACGTTTCAGCCAAAATTAGACACAAGGACAACCAAGTTGACAACCATGTTCTTTACATGCTACAGTGAATAAGTGAAGATCGAAAACCAAATTGAAGCTTATTTACTTGAAACGGAGGGCAAGTTTTCAGCGAAATATTTCAACATTCTATGTTGATCATCATGCCTTATCTTGAGATCATAGCATGATTAAATGGGTGTCGGCTACTGGCGCAGATTCTTCTCTTGTATGTAGGATAGAAATCTCCACGCCTTTCATTCTCGGCTTTGAAACATTTTCTCAGCACTGATGGGAATTTCGTTAAAGTGTAAGCGCTCTCCTGCAATAAAATTATCTTAATTTAATGGACTTCTAGCTATTCAGGTTTCACCTTTCACGCTGAATCACATTTCAAGTCCAGCTAGGCATCGAGTACGACCAGGGACGCAACCATTCTACTGTTTATACTACTGAGAAAAATTAAAGAGCCAGATCGAAATCGAAGCGATTTTAATTGAAACGCTAATCAAACCCTCATCTAAAAGTTACGTGGTAGGTGCTTCAGCAGTCTTCATCTTGAAATCCCAACATGTTATCTGGTGTCGGCGACTACCACAGATTCTTCTGTTTTTATATTAGAGCAGAAATCTACGCGCGCTTTATTCATATCATCCAATCAATCTCTAGACACCGATGAAAAATTCGTCGAAGAATGAGTGCAATTTTGCTTTCACATTATTTTTAATTTGAGGAACTTCTCTTGTGTAACGTTCCACCTTATTTACTGCATCACAATTCATGAACAGCAGGACAACCAGGGCGGCCAAGGAGGGAACAATTTAAATTTCCATGCTACTGTGAATATCCACAAAGTCAAACGGAGATTGCGTACTCTGAAAAGCATCACTGCATTGTATATCATTCATCATTTTGTGTTTTGATTTAAAAAATATTAACAATTGTCGGCTATTGGCTCATATTCTTCTCCAGTAAGTCGGCCAGAGATCTCATGCGCTTCATTCACGGCCTTCAACTACCGTTTCGGATTTAATGAAAAATGCTACAACTAATGTGCACCCTTCTGCAGTCGCAATATCTGAATTTGAAGCACTTCTTGCGAGTGATTTATCACAAACGTTATTGTATCTCAATTCTATTACAGACAGCAGATTTACTTTCCATGTTACTGTGAATAATTGAAAATCTCAAGCTAATTTAAAGAAATTTTCTTGAAACGAAGGTTAAATCCTCGTTTGAAAGGATCACTATGGCATTTCCTATATCATTCTTGACCTTGAAGTCACAATATGATCAGTGGTAAGCCGGTTACTGGTGCAGATTTTTCTCCGATAAATGGGGAAGAAATCTACCTGCACTTTGTGGCAATAGCCACCTTTAAGACAAATAATGAACAAAGGACAGACATTATTTCAACAGAAATTCCTCGCAGAAGCACCCGTATAAGAATGAAGCAGTCAGCCCAATGATAAAAGCAGACTTCGAGCCGAAGTGAACATTAATTAATTAATGTGTAAATTTGTTTTATTAAATCGATGCTCGTTGTGCGAGCAAAATACTAATATAATTGAGTAAAAATAAAGCATGTGTGGTACATTTAATATGGCTTCTGATGGGTTAGAAACGTTGATTCAGGGACTGACTTCTCAAATGAATAATTTAACTGCAGAATTAGGCATAATTAAGTCTCGTCTGGACGATGCGCTAATAATAAACACAGACGACATACATGTATGTGGACCATCCAACATAGGTGGACATAACAATGGCGACCGCATGAAGAGGAATCAGGAGGAAATATGCCGGCTTTTTCAGCCGAATCGACGAGTTATTTCAGACCATCATCAGAGTTTAAGCCGATGCTGGCACCACTAGATGTGGAAACGCCACAGTTGTGGTTCGAAAAATTTGAAGCATCAGTTCGAGCCCAAGAATGTACATTGGAAGCACCTATTGTGCGTGTGGCTGTCCAGGAATTAGTGGACCTGACAGTAGCAGTCCAATTGGAATTGCCGGTTTACCTCACGTATGAAGAGTACAAAAGACGCGTGTTGGATCATTTCCGGGCCAGGCCTCAGGAAGTGTTCTCAGAATTATACAGCCTGAAACCATTAATGGGTGAGATGCCCATGGATACCATGGCACGTATCAAGCGGTGGTTCTCGAAGCTTACTGAGTCTTTACCCGGCTTGCAACCACATGAGGCCATCATGTTCATGCTGCTGGATCCTACCAGATACGGTGCAATATCCAGCGCCCAGGGAGGCCTTGAAGAGAGACTTCAGACTCTTCAAAGTTCGGCCATGATGACAAACAAAGTGGCAGCTGAATCTCCACGCATGGGTCCAGTTACAAAATCTGGCAGGAGCGACGTACCGTACTCGAATTCTTCGCGGCATAATAATCAATTCCGCAAAAGAAGACAACAGCCAGAGGCCTGGAAGCAAAGTCAGTATATAAGGACTCCAGCTCCGACGAATACGGCGTATAAGCGTCAGCAAAACCAATGTACTGCTCCTTGAGAACGGCCAGTTCAGTAGGGAAACGGGGTTCACAATCTCACAAATAAAGGTGTGCGAGAGCAGGGCACAAATATTAATCCTTTGGTGGCTCCGACTGGTAGATCGAATGAAGACCAGCAGAACAAACTAAAAAGTGGTCCGAACCAAACGCCCTTATTGGGACTTGATTTCATTAGAAAATGGGTTAAGACGATAGACTGTCAAAATAAACGTGTATGCATATCGCGGCCTGAGGGAATAAGTTCAATAAAGTCTATATGTACCCCTAAGATGCAGGAGGAGACCAGTTGTCTGCCTGGGTGGTGGAAGAATCTTCGAAACCAATATAACATTATATTCCAACTGCCTGATTGCAGCGAATGTCCAGGGCCGACGGTCGACCAGTTTAAGCTATGGCTAGAATTAAATGAAGGTTACGAACCACCAAAAGTATATGGTGCTCCTCCAAAGAAATTAGCAGCAGCGACTCGAGAAACCCAAGAAATGATAGAAGCCGGCGTTCTTGAACCGTCATCATCTGATTTCGTGCTCCGATGGTTTACGTTACGAAAAAGGATGGTTCGCTCCGACCGGCGGCTGATTTTAGGCAATTGAACTCAGTAACTAAACCGGACCTGTATCCTATGCCGGCTCCGCGAGATCTGTTCTTACAGCTAGCGGGAGGCAAATGGTTTGCCGTGCCTGATCTTAAACAGAGATTTTGGCAAATAGGCGTGCGGTCCGAAGATCGATGGAAGTTAGCGCTACAAGTACCCCAAGGTCATTTCCAGTTCACCCGGGTACCATTTGGTCTAAAAAACGCACCGAAAGTGTTCCAAAGAATGATGGACTCGTTCGTGTCTGACTTAACTTGTACAACAGCTTACGTAGATGATGTTATTATATGGGCCACTACTGAACAAGAATTACGTGTTAGGCTGCAGAAGATGTTGGCCAAAGCTGTAGAATGGCGATTACATTTTAATCCAGAAAAGGTTCAGATAGGTCAAGAAGTGCGGTTCTTGGGGCACTTAGTCTCAGCGGACGGATGCATGCCGTTAGATTCGAATGTACAACCTATCAGGGATTATCCGGTGCCTACTACTAGAAAACAATTGCGCCGGTTTATTGGTATGGTGAATTTCTATGGAACATACCTCGCAAGGATGGCGGTTACGCAACAACCCTTATCTCAGTTAACTAGTGCCAAGATACCATTTCGTCGGACGGAGGAGGCTCAAGAAGTGTTTGTGCTATGCAAGCAGAAATTAATAGAGGCAACTATTTTGACTTTCTCGGTAGGTAATATGTCAATTGTTACAGACGCGTCAGATATTGGGATAGGAGCGGTGTTACAAGCTGACGGACGTCCTGCGCAATATATAAGTCGCACACTCACTAAGGCGGAACAGAACTATACCGTCACAGAAAATGAATTACTTGCCGTACAATGGGCGCTACGGAAGTTTAGATATTTTGTCATCGGGGGACACGTAGACGACTTTAACGACCACAAAGCGCTAGTGCATTGGAGATCACTATGTATTGAGAAGAAACGAGTACATCGAGCCATTGAAGATCTAGAAGAGTACGATATATCAATTCATCATAGAGCAGGAATCGAGAATGCGGTGGCCGATGCGCTCAACAGAATTTCCGCTGTGCGGGTTTCGCCGCTTATAAAAGTCTCTGAAGAACAGGGAAGAGATGCTTCATGTCAGGAAATAGTCAATCAATTAAAAAACGGCACAGTGGTGTCTGCATCATATAAAACGTTGAGCCTACAGAACGGCCTGTTGGTGCGGAAAGAAGGACAAACAGTGCAATGGTTTGTGCCATAATCTATAAGAACAGAATTAATGGCCTTTTGGCATGAAACGTTAGGACATCCCGGCGCTGGGCGGCTCATTGAGACGTTGCAGTCACGATTGTATTGGCCTGGCATGTCCAAAGAAATTCGTAGCTATTGTCAACAGTGCACTACATACCAACGTTGTAAACCACAAAAACGAGAAAAAGTCACTCCGATTGCTTTCAATGCTACTGCATGGAACGAGTTTCTGCATATCAACCTGGTAGGTCCACTGCCGGTAGCTCGCGGCGTCGTGTCCTATGTGTTTTCCATGGTCGATAAGTTTACCCGATGGGTCGAGTTTGTACCACTGAATAAGATCACAACAGAAAAGATTATAACGTGCTTAGAAGAGCGATGGCTCAGTCGATTCGGTGCACCACAAGTTATTGTTACCGATCAAGGCGCACAGTTTGAGTCGAAAGAATTTCATCAGTGGTGCAAAGACCTTGACATAAAGCATTCCCGCACAGCCACTTATCACCCGCAAACCAATGCGACTGCTGAGCGCGCACATAGGACGATGAAAGAGGTACTGCGATGTTGGTGCCACGCGAGCCCGGGAACGTGGAGAGACAAATTACATTTGGTCGAGCGAGCCATGCGCTTTACAGTCTCAACAGCTACAGGATTCGCTCCAACGACCATGGTATATGGAGGACACATAAGACTGCCAGGTGAACCTGTAATCCAAGGATCCCATGAGCGCTGCACCATAGCGGATATTCAGGAGCGACTAAAACAGTTAACTGAATATGTTTGCGCCACACAGCGACAAGGCTATGCAAGGCAACCGACACGCACTCGCCTAAAGGTCGGCGACTATGTCATGGTAGCAAAGGTCGAGCCCATGGCACTGCAGGCTGTCAATGATGGGCCGTATCGCGTGGAGAGGGTGGACTCAGAGCACAATACTGTTTTTGTTAGCCTGCCCGATGGACCACGAGCTGTTGCACTGGATCGTTTAAGCAGAGTGCCAAAGCCGATTCCTGAGGGGGGGGGGAAGATGTGGCAATAGCCACCTTTAAGACAAATAATGAACAAAGGGTCTTATCTAGGGCAGACATTATTTCAACAGAAATTCCTCGCAGAAGCGCCGTATAAGAATGAAGCAGTCAGCCCAATGATAAAAGCAGACTTCGAGCCGAAGTGAACATAAATTAATTAATATGTGTAAATTTGTTTTATTAAATCGATGCTCGTTGTGCGAGCAAAATTCTATATATAATTGAGTAAAAATAAAGCATGTGTGGTACATTTAATATGGCTTCTGATGGGTTGGAAACGTTGATTCAGGGACTGACTACTCAAATGAATAGTTTAACTGCAGAATTAGGCATAATTAAGTCTCGTCTGGACGATACGCTAATAATAAACACAGATGACATACATGTACGTGGACCATCCAACATAGATGGACATAACACACTTTATTCTCGGCTTTTCATAATTGTCCCGGCTCTGATGTAAAAGGCTTCGAAGATTGAGTGTTCTCTTGCAATCAAAACATTATAATTTGATAGACTTCTTGTGAGTGAAGTTTCACCTTTATTATTGCATCTCAATTCAGCTATAGCTAGACAACGAGGACAACCAAGCAGAAAACTGTTTCACTTTCCATTCTTTTGCGAATTTGTGGGAAATCCAAATCTAATTTGAAGCATTTTTACTTTAAACCTGTAATAAATCCTCGTCAAAAAGTTTCACCCTGTCACGCCATTTTCCAGACTCCATCTTGAGGTCACAACATAAATGGTGTCTTGTCGGCTACTGACGTAGATTCTTCTACAGTAAATGAGGCAAAAATTTGCTTGCGCTCCATTCTTGGCTTTCACTTATTGCCCCGGCACTGATAAAAAGAATCAAAGTTTAAGCGCCCTCTTTCAGTTACAATATCTTAATTTGATAGATTTCTCGTGAGTGAGGTTTCACCTTTATTATTGGAGCACAATTCAGCTACATCAAGACTATGAAGATGACCAAATAGACAACGCTTTTACTTTTTTACTACTGTAAATTATTCAAGAGCCAAATTTAAATTGAAGCCTTTTTACTTGAAACGGTATTTAAAGTCTCACCTACTAGTTTCACTTTAACACGTCGTTCATCGGTCTTTATCTTTAAGTTACAAAATATTTTGTGGTGTGTCAGAAACTGGCGCAGATTCTTCTCTTGTAAGTCAGACAGAAGTCTTCTCGCACTGCATTCTTGGCATTTAAAATAACCTCATTTGCTATTCTTCATTTAACATTGTTTAAAGCTGACGAAAATACGATTTAATAAATTGATTTTTTGCAAGTCCAGATGGTCTTGTCAACTTACATGTTATCGCATTCTCCAGTATTAATCAGATTTCCTTGGTATTCATATACAGTGGTACCTCGAGATACGAGTTTAGTTCGTTCCAGAACCGAGCTCGTAAGTCAATCGGCTCGTATCTTAAACAAATTTCTACCATTTAAAATAACTGAATTCGATTTAATCCGTTCAGGACCTATGAAAAATCCCCCAAGCCATTATAAGTTATGAATAAAGATATGTTTTTAAATAACAAAGAAACATGTATACTTAACAAATACATAACAAAATATGAAATAAAGAAATAAAAGAGTTATTTAGTATAATAGTCTTATTTTGGAGACAGACGAGTTTGGCAAACGAAGGTGAACGGCAATTAGAAGGGAGGGGGGAAGTGATGAGGGCACTCTAGACACGTGCGTAAACGGCGCTTTTCGAGAACTTAAAATTATTTTCGTAACTTAAAAAAACTAAAACTACATATTCCTTATTTCAAATGATATAAAAAACTTAAAACAATGCACTTAACTTTAAACTTAAACTAAGTTTAAAACTTACGTAATTCTTCCCCTCTGCTGTGATGTAAGTCATCCGTGGCATTTTCTTCCAAAATAGGCTCGTTTCATCACATTATTTCTCGCTTTCGTTCTATGGACATCATCCACTTCTTCCTGTCACCATTGTCCTTAGCACTCACTTTCTTCGGCCCCATGATAACAAACAAAAATTTCAGTAATCACGCAAAAATCAAGCCAAAAAAGTATCACGCAAAAGATACACTTCGATTCAAGCGGGTAACACGTGCGAGTGAGCGAGAGATTCTCTCGGATGATGCTCGCTCCTGCGCACCAATTAGCGGAACGCTCCGGAAACACGGCTCGTATCACGGATTTGGGCTCGTATCTTGAACGCAAATATGGCCCGTGCTTCGGCGCGTATCTCAAAAACTCGTATGTTAGACTGCTCGTATCTCGAGGTACCACTGCATATATATATATTATTTTATGCTGTAATATGCTCTTCTTTGTTTATTTTGCCCAAAGTACTTTTGAATGTAATCAAAGTCATCTGTACACACACTACCTCTATAATGGTTATCTAAATTTTTCTGTTTTTTAAACCTCATGAACGATAGCGTTTTAATGAGCTCCAACATAAGAACGGCACTTATAATGTCTTCAAGAAAAATAAAATCTTTCTTTGCCTTCATAGATCACATGCTGGTCGATTTTAAAATTTGGTGGTTCTTATAATTATAATTATATCATTTAAAATGTTTTTCTGAAATATAGACCTCTTCTTCCTTGCATTGGTCAACATATTGTTTGGTATGTATTTAAGCAGTTTGATGCCTAAACTAAACACTTATATAGCAAACATTTGTGTGAGTGCCGAACATTTGGAAAGAATTATGTCCTTCAAATCGTGTTTGAAATCAGATGTTGTGCCAAAATCCGACGAATAAATTTATGAGCCGTTTATTGCTTAATGCAATCGAGGACAAACCATCAAAATGTTATGATGCTGAAAGAATCATTCAATCACTGGGTTGCCATCTTGCAAGACTGAACAACAGCCAATACAATGCTTTTACAACGAAGATAGAAACGTTGATAAGAATAACAATTGACAAAGAAACTAAGGCACTCACAAGAGACCTGGACAAATTTCCTATAAAATCGAATTTTCCTACACATCCCAACGCATTTATTCACAATTATTCAAAATTTATCTTGTCAAAACCCCAGAAAGTATGACTCTCCTTAGCAGCAAATTTCTGCATAATAAAGAGAAACCTACGAGAATACGAGATTATTGACATCTAAAATGGAACGGAAATTTTATACAATAACTTAACTAAAGACACCGCAAGGACAGAAAGATGAGATATTTAACGCACTAGAACAATACAAGAAGGAATTCAAAGGCAGCCAAATCATCACAAAAAGAACATGGACATTCTCCGAAAGCTTCAATCAGACCAATCCTTACGACTTGCCACAATCGACAAAGGATCAGGAGTTGTTATACTTGAAGAAGACGCTTATAGGATGTCCATGAACGCGATTAGAAATGATTAATCGAAATTCATACAAGATATCAAACAGAAAGGTGATTCAACAAATATCGAATCAAGAATAAATGCAATTATGAAAAAATCGGAAAAATACGTCATATCACCGATGGCTGATTCGGATATTAGATCAAAACTCATATAAAACATCCAAAAGGCAAAACCCGTCGGAACAAACACCGCAAGATTGTACGGCAAACCAAAAAACCATAAAGCCTTGACAGCCTCAGGAGTTCCTTCGATGCGGCCCATTATTTCAATTATCAATACCCTGCAGCATAAAACAGCTAAGGTTTTCTGCAACATACTTCAACCAATACAAAATATCATAAACGCAAACACTATCAAGGACTCCTTCGAGCTAGCAGATGAACTGAAGGGGAAGATCATTCTACATAATAAAATAGTCACGCTTGATGTCTCATCCTTATTTACTTACTTACTTTACTTTACTGCGGCTGACTCCTTTTGGAGGATAAGCCGGCTCCACATTTCATGGAGTTTCTTGGCAATTTGGTACAAGTGGTGTCTCCTCACCACTCGGCATTTTGATCGAGGACACACCTCTAGCCTTTGCACATCCAAGCGCAGTCTGCAAGGCAGCAGTATGTTGCATGGTTGCCGGTGGCTGTTGAGAGCTCATTCGTCATTCGGAAGTACGGGATACTGTCCAGGAGTCCATGTAATCCTGTGGCTGTTGAACCCTTTTGTGGCGTCGTCGGGCTCATGTGGTATTTTATAGTTGATCCGATTGCCGGTCGGAGATCCACCACGCCCTGGTGACACCACCGCCATAGCCCCGTTAGCCCATGTACGATCGGCCATCGAAACATGGTTGACTCCGTCGTACCACGTTGAGGAGGGGATGGACTTTACGACGGCTCATCCTTATTTAAGAACATTCCACTGGATAAGACGACGAAGACCTTGTGTGACCCGATTAAAAATGAGTTTAAGGATTTTACTATAGAAACTAATTATATCAAAGACATTATATTAGCATGTAAAAAAATCGTGCAATTTACATTTGAAGGAGAATACTACCGTCAGATTAATGGTGTAACTGTGGAAAGCTACATGGTACCCTTCCTGGCAGACGTATACACGTATCATCTTAAAAAACGAGCCTAACATGTATAATTGACCAGTGCGTCCTCTACAAAAGGTATGTAGATGATATATTGTCGTTCATCCCAGAAGCAGTAGATCCATCCGAAATCTCCAAATAAGCCAATGGAGCCGATCCAGACATCAAATTCACTCCCGAGGTAGAGGAAAACAATAGTTTTCCCTTGTTTGACACCAAACTCACTCGAGAAGAAAATGGGGATTAGGCATTGGACAAATATAGAAAGTCCACTCTCACCGGGCAATACATTTATTACAACAGCAGTGTGCCAAAATTCCACAAAAGAAACTTAGTTCACAACCCAGAAAACAGAATCAGGAAGCTCTGCTCTGAAAACAAGATCGAGGAAGAACTAGGCTACCTGAGGAAAATTTTGCTAATGAAAATCTACCCAGAGCGGTTCATTGATGTCAACATCAGACCACGGCAGATTCGCAATACAACGAGAAAGACCTTTAAATGCAAACAGGCGCACACACAGACACAAACTCATACACACTTACTAATCAACCCAAACAAGAATTAGAAGTAAAACCGAGTCAGATTTGTTGCCACCCACGTAATCAAATTGAAACCAAGAGTGCATACAAATGGAAGATTATAAAGCGAACTTTTAGTATTCTCGAAATAAATGGTCATTATCCACTTTGTTATTAATGAGTTTTTTCTTCCTAATTAGAAATATACTGTGTAATATTTAAGGCAATTGACATAATAAAATATATATATATATATATATATATATATATATATATATATATATATATATATATATATATATATATATATATATATATATATATATATATATATATATATATATATATATATAGGAAAGGCAGACAGTCATCTCTGCCTTTCCTAGATGTACTATTAAAGAAAGATATATATAGATTAGTAGTCTGTTAATATATTACAGTATTTTATTTGAACCAGTCTAGGCGTATGCAACTCCCCTTGTCAAAGTTATTTAATTTACTTTTGGAACATTTGAAATTTACATTGATTTTATAAACAAAATTTGTGTAAAAGCTGTTTAACTTTTTAATTTTTTTTATTGACAATGCTTCTCTTCATTATGTGCTTGCTTTTTAATGAATTTTTTAGGTTTGTTTAGGTTCGGTCTCACCTCCGGTTTTGCAAAAACATGTTGAAGATTGATTTACTAGTTCTCTTGATGCTAATCTGTCTGAATATCGTTTCAACATAAATTTAATTTGGCTGAAGTTTTCTGCAACACTACACTTTACCTAAATGTTCTTAAGTCGACTACAGATATTTCATGTATCGATTTATTGCTGTAATTTTTTGAGTTCGTCTTGGTGCACTCCGGGATTTAGTGAGATGGCGAGCTACCATACCAATTATTTTTTACTAAACTAATTTGACTAATCTTTATTTTTAGGCGATGGATAAGATCTACAAGTTGGAGGACACAAAGTACATGACAGAGAGGCTTACATTGACAAACCTATTGGAGGACGTTAAAAAGAATGGTGATATCCGTTTAAATGGTCAACCCAGTCGTCCTAATCTTGACGAATATCGTGATAAACTTGTATGTATGAACTTGTTGTGCCGCGTAAGTGGTGCATGGCATGCCGTGAACTTGGACGAAGTGCTGTGCCAATGAAAGAACTGCATCGGTTTGTATTTTGTTTGATCAAGACGGGAAGGCAGCACAAAACCGCAAAAAAAGAATAACTCTTCGGGAAATATGCACAACTCCTGCTATTAAGAGCCGTAGTAAGGTCGCATTAGGAATGCTCCAGTAAGTGCCAATTATGAGTACACTAAAATCATCGATATAGTTAGTCTCTGACATCTGGATAAGCGATGAAAACGCATAGACAGCCAACAAAACAGTGCGATTTTGAATAAGAAGAGATATCAAAGAAGATGCTGACCTTAAGAAAAACACTTAAGTCAAAATTTAGTTAATTGTCTTGATAAAAATTGGCGCAGAATTGAGCGTAGATAGAGCAGATGTGATGGTAATTTATTCCTCTACATTTTATTTTAAACCTTTGCCCACTAATAGAATTTCAATAGCAGTAAAGTAGATCGAGGAGTTGTCTATGACATTGCGGCAGAAACCTTCCTTAAATTGGTATCATCTGGACGTGGATGTAAAACACAATATAAGTGTGTTGCGTTTCAAAACTACTTTTCAATCTGGCATTAGATACTAAGACCTTGAATATTGGAGTAGGCACATTTGTAATTATGCAAAATGAGAATAACACCTCATTGTTTATGTCAGTACATCTATTCTGACTCGCTGTTGCACTAATGTGTTCACTCAAGGATCAACCATAAGCGCAGTATAAGCAACACGTCGTTGCTGAGGAATTCCAGCTTTTGTGAGAAAAAGGAATTTGTAGAGAGTGTTATAAACCCGAATCGGGACAACAGACGGTTTGTAGCATTTGTCTGCTATTGAAATCTATAGCAGAAAGCAAGTTATATGCTCTATCGTCTCAGAGGACTTTGATTCATGATATTATGAAATATAATGTTTATAGAACATTAGAACTGAATAGGGTGTACTTTTGAAGGCAAATATATACCTTTCACCTATAAGCGATATCCTGCACGTCGATCACAAAACCTCTCAATAAATTAATTTTTGGCTGAATAATTCAAACTTGACCTTTGGCGAAGGAACTTTTTCAGAAATGACCATTTTCCAGGGTATACATTGACGACATCATTAAATATCGTCAGTCTCGCGAAGAATACCAAATGTACTTGGACACCGGTTTGAATAACCTTGAATAATTTTGTTTGGTATTCAAACTATAGTATAGCATCATCGGTTGCTGATCTATGAAGATATAACAGTGCCTCGAAATGTAAATCAATTGCTTCGGTTTTTTTGAGGATAGTCAGATAATGTTACCGTTTAGAAACGAAATTAACTGGAATTTTTGAATTGTTGACATGGGATCCCGTTCGGAAAAAGAGTACGGTCAAGAAATTCTGTCTGGAAGATAAGGCTGAACTATACGTTGGCACGGGTGAACTGGAAAACCAATTGAGGTAGTCACAGATGCATCCAATATAGAAATAGGAGCGGCGCGAATAAAGAATTAAGAAAGCATGGACAAATCGATGGTATTTTACATTCGGAGACTTCAAGACAATAAAAAAAACTTATGATACTTTTGGATAGAATTAATTCACGGTATATGTTGTAGCACTAGACTTTGGGCATTGCCTGGATTTTTGTCAGTTCAAGTTGTTGTTCGATCACAAGAATCGAAATTTATACTTAACTATTCTTAGAGGGTGAACGCTAAAATTACTGTCTAACAGAGTTCAACATTACAGTCTAAAACAACTGCGGTTAGGAAAACGTGGTTGCGGATACCCGCAGCAAATCAAATGAGGCGAGCGTGGAACTAATACTACAAGAGCCTTTGGTCGGCTGGAATGCATGAGCAAGCAGTTTGAAGCACAAAAGATGGCTTTTTTTAGTGGTAGAGTTGACAAAGAAACCGGACTATTCACACAACGGTTTGAAGGTAAGTGGTTAATAAATGAAGTCTCCAGAAGCCAACCTAGATCGTTTTTACCGCTGTAATTACAAGTTAAATTAAATCAACTGCCTCTTAACTAGGTACGTCTAACCATCAAAGCTAAGATAAAGTTAGCTACTAATAGATATGTATGACCGAAATTTAAAAGACACAAGAGCTGTGGTAAATACTGGTAGCAGGAGTTAATCATGCGTTGTTTGACGATACACTATAAATGAGGTCAAGGTGAGCGAGATATCAGGCAGTCGATCGAAGCACATCACATCGACAACGTATGTATTAGGTGTTGCGGACCTAGTAACAAATTAGTTCAGTTGTAACCAGAAGCATAAACCAAAGACAGCATTAACATACGAGTCTCCAGACTTGAAACTAAACTTGAATGTGCATATGAACAAAAAGTTATGTTGTTTCGTTCCATTTTATGAAATGGTATTCAAATTAAAGAAAACGACTGAAAAGAGGACATTCGTCGAGTTGATTAGCATAAACAAGTGTGTAGCCCTGGATCGCTGCTTTCAACAGTTTAACTTCGTGGATGAAGTGATCTAGGAAATGGACAATTCAGGACGCCCAAAGTCTGAGGTAATATTTGACTCGCAGATTCTAGTTGCAACAAATCAAATGGTGAACCAGTCACAATTTACTATCAAACCAAACAAAAGTTCAGCACCATATAGTGCAACATGTTCTGGATTAATCAGTTAAATACTGTTTGTTGCGGAGATCTAATATAAATATGCAAGTATGTATTAGGTGTTGCGGACCTAGTAACAAATTAGTTCAGTTGTGACCAGAAGGATAAACCAAAGACAGCATGAACGGAAAGTATAATCTCAGAAACATTCGCTTTGTGCTTAAGGGCGACTCATTGGTAGGGGCCGGTATTACGCCCTTTAACCACTATATATTTGAGTGAGGAATGTGGCATAATAGGACGATACAATCTCCTAGACGAATGTGTAGACCTGCAGTAGTGAAGCTAACACTATATAAAGTCTGGACAATGCGACTTCAACACTTGCCTGGCAGTAAAGATTGACATAACTCTTTCCTTGACCGGAAACTCCCCGTATATAGCTTCAGAATATATTTAATTTAGAACAATCGCTTAAAAGTGTTTTATTTAAATGGACGGGATCTCAATTCGGACTTCATGTATTCAGATCTCGGATCTTTGTTTTAATGTGTTCTATTTCGTTTAGGTTTAGTAAGACTGGATTCAGTGAGAAAACCAGTTAAGACACCAAATGGTTTTCAATGAAACCAGTTTTATTAAGATTTAATTTTACGTGGTGGATAAGTGCTGCAAGTTTGAGGACACAGCGCACATGACTAAGTGACTTATGAATGCACGCCTAAGAGAGAACGTTGATGAGGCAGCAAATTCCAGTTTGAATGGTCAACAAGGTCGTTCTGGTCTTGAATAATATGCCATTCGACTTTTAAACGCAAACTTGTTGCCACAGGGATTCACATTATGCAACAAGATGAGAGCTTTTTTAAAATCAAGTTTGCGAGTTTGAAGTAAACACCAATCCCATTGTATTTAACCAGTCGCTGAACAACATAACAAAACTACTGCCAGCTGTTACGTTGTTCGACGACTGGTTAAATACAATGGAATTGGTATTTACTTCAAGATCGCAAACTTGATTTAAAGAATTGTTAGCACCAACCGCGCAATCATTTATTGTTAAGATGAGAGCTTGATATAAACACCTGACCCATTAATTACTTACATATGTCAGTATAAACTAAGAATTGTATAGTGTAGAAAAGGCAATTCATCCAGTAGACCGGTTTCGTCCTTATTGGGAACTCATCAAGCACTGGCCAGAATTTGCCGCGGACAGGATACGAACCTGGGCACGTCTGCTTCGGAATCTGGTGCTCTAACCACTGAGCTATCCTGCCGCACACTACACTACACACTATTTTCAGTTATATACTAACTAATGTAACTTGGTTAGTCAATTTTTCCTTTAGGTGGAGCTCATATGGCATCCATTTAGACCCAAAGTTCCAACTAACCATGCCCAATCTGTCATTACTGAACAGACACCACATTACATGGGGAAATGGTATTGAAATGAACATTTATATAATTAAACGAACATTGGTTGTGCGGGTGGTGATAACAATTATTATAATCAAGGTTGCGGTCTTGATATAAACACCTGACCCATTAATTACTTACATATGTCAGTATAAACCAAGAATTGTATAGTGTAGAAAAGGCAATTCATCCAGTAGACCGGTTTCGTCCTTATTGGGAACTCATCAAGTACTGGCCAGAATTTGCCGCGGACAGGATACGAACCTGGGCACGTCTGCTTCGGAATCTGGTGCTCTAACCACTGAGCTATCCTGCCGCACACTACACTACACACAATTTTCAGTTATATACTAACTAATGTAACTTGGTTAGTCAATTTTTCCTTTAGGTGGAGCTCATATGGCATCCATTTAGACCCAAAGTTCCAACTAACCATGCCCAATCTGTCATTACTGAACAGACACCACATTACATGGGAAATGGTATTGAAATGAACATTTATATAATTAAACGAACATTGGTTGCGCGGTGGTGATAACAATTATTATAATCAAGGTTGCGGTCTTGATATAAACACCTGACCCATTAATTACTTACATATGTCAGTATAAACTAAGAATTGTATATAGTGTAGAAAAGGCAATTCATCCAGTAGACCGGTTTCGTCCTTATTGGGAACTCATCAAGTACAGGCCAGAATTTGCCGTGGACAGGATACGAACCTGGGTACGTCTGCTTCGGAATGTGGTGCTCTAACCACTGAGCTATCCTGCCGCACACTACACTACACACAATTTTCAGTTATATACTAATGTAACTTGGTTAGTCAATTTTTCCTTTAGGTGGAGCTCATATGGCATCCATTTAGACCCAAAGTTCCAACTAACCATGCCCAATCTGTCATTACTGAACAGACACTACATTACATGGGGAAGTGGTATTGAAATGAACATTTATATAATTATAATTGCGCGGGTGGTGATAACAATGATTATAATCTAGTTTGCGGTCTTGATATAAACACCTGCCCCATTAATTACTTACATATGTCAGTATAAACTTAGAATTGTATAGTGTAGCTCCACCTAAAGGAAAAATAGACTAACCAAGTTACATTAGTTATTATTTAACTGAAAATTGTGTGAAGTGTAGTGTGCGGCAGGATGGCTCAATTGGTAGAGCACCAGATTCCGAAGCAGACGTGCCAAGGTTCGAGTCCTGTCCGCGGCAAATTCTGGCCAGTACATAATGAGTTTCCAATAATGACGAAACCGGTCTACTGGATGAATTGCCTTTTCTACACTATACAATTCTTAGTTTATACTGACATATGTAAGTAATTAATGGGTCAGGTTTTTATATTAAGACCGCATCCTTGCTTATAATAATTATTATCACCACCCACGCAACCAATGTTCGTTTAATTATATAAAGATTAGAGCTTCCCTAATACCAGGCAAGTTTTTATATTAATCCGATATAAAGATGGTTTGAGTAGGGATAAGAAATGCAATAACTGAAATTACTCTACCTATAGTAGGGAAGTTAGCGGAAAAACTCACTTTTCTTAAAATACAAAATTTTCAAAATGAATTGTCAAGAAACTTGAGCTGAATATCATCTGATGGAATGTTTGAAAACTCTATGTTGAAATGATGTGGGATTCTAAAAATTGTTTGAATTTTTATTGAGTTAGAACATCTTCCTGGATTAATAAGCGATTAATTTACTTTGGAGATTGTTTACTAATTATGGTATATTGTTTAGCTGTCATCATGCATCTACACCACTATATTATAATCTTTGGTCAATCCATTATGATTTTGTTGTCGTGATTTCCAATTTATTGCTAAAATAAACATTTTAGAACACTATATACCATATTGATAAAGATAATTTTAAAACTACTTATCAATCACAGAATAAGTTTACCAGAACTAAATATATTATACACCACCCTTGTTAAGAGCACCAAAACAAAAGTTGAGACTAACAACATTTCCAAATCTCTGCTGTTCTAAAGTTGGCTTTGAGGCCTCATTGATAAAATATTTGTGTGATGTTGACTTGACTACTAAATTAATAAAAAATTATATTAAATTGCAGCATCCAACTGTCACACTGTGACTACATGTAATGTAAGCTTATGGCACACTACCGGCTCCAATTAATAAATCGACAGTACGTATTAGACGCATGTTTACATGATATTAAAAATTTTGTTAATACTCATTTAGGTATGCTATATAAGTTCTAATTTATACAACATTTTACTCGGTATATGTATTTATATAATTAGATTTTACGCAACTAAGAATACATAGCCATTATATATTCGATTGAATGATGTCTCGACTACCACGAAATGCGATTAATGATATCGATCAAGGCCAGAGTGTATTGATTTGCTAGAGTAACAGGTGTTCAGAAGTCGATGGAATTCTCAACTGTGGTGAACCTTAGCATTTCTTGCAATCCATTGAGTAGTTAAATGATATTGCTCCATGTCAACAACAGTTTATTTCGGAACAATTTATAACATACATAGGTCAGTAAAAGATTGTTTCTTTACATTTTCAGGTGCACTGTTTTTATTTTGCCTTGATTGATGGGTTATCACCGGTCCCATCCCTTTGAAGCCGTCCACAATTAGTTTTTCAGAAAATTTTAATGAATGAAGCTTTTTCCGAATTCAGAGTGACGGGACCAGTAAGATTCCGTCAATCAAGGCAAAAAAAGCAGTGCACATGAAAACGTAAAGGAATGAAGATTTTACCAACTTATGAGTGCTGTCCGTTATGTTGATATCATGTACCGACTCGGCAACCATTGTGTTGGTAAACTTTACAGGTTGGGAAAATTCCATATATAGTTAGATAGTCTTCAAATGGCATTAGTAACGAATTCATACAAATTTCACTTCAATACTGTTTTAATACACATGTACAGGTGATTGAACCGCCCACTTCTCGCGTATTCTTCGTTTTGGATTATGGAGCGTAATGATGTATTTCCTTATGAGTCGGACGTTCTTAAGAAATGCACGTGTGCAAGAAATTGCACCTTTTGGTCAAGGTAACTTTGGCATATCCTACCAAACCTATTTGCATTATTTTGTTACTAGATACGCAATACCTAATATATAATAATTATGGTTCAAGGGGAGTCATTACTATTAATAAACCTTAATATTTTCAGTCTTAATCTCTAAAAAATATCCATTTGTTATATGGCCATTATATAATATTATGATTAGAATTTCGAATTGTGTTATAAAATGGCATAAAAGAAAGTAAAAGTGAAATTAAGGAATTTGAAGGGAAATTGTTGATTTCGGCTCCGATAAATTTTTTTAAAATTTAAATTCAAAACTATATTAAATACTTTACCATTGCAGATTTTTATGCAACAATTAAAATTCTATTTGTTTAGCTTAGTTGAAATTTTTTTATCCAGACAATTCTTATTACATAAAACTGGCTAAATTTTATCAAAAATTAATATGAGGGCATTACTGCGCAGGTACCAAGATCTTAACTGTGCGAATGATATTACCGTCCATGTTGATAATGCCTATGAGAAGCAAAATAACTCTATAGCGTGTCTTATTTTTTATATCGCATTAAATATAAAGATGACGTATATGAACAACGAGGTAAATGTGCAATTTTCTGAACTAATGAGAAATGTGATTAACCTTAGAATGTTCTCAAAATTAACCTTAAGTTTATTTAACAGAGGATGATTGTTGAATTTAGGACGCACAGGATCACACGATGAGGCACAGTGAAAACGTTTACTATTCATTGGGAACTATTTATAAATATTCTCACTTATGAAAACCATCTAAATAATTAAGCTCGCAACAGCCAATATTTAGGTCTACTTACGCAAAGAACTATTTCAATATCACTCTCTCTTGCTTTAACGTTTTATTCATTCTTACGCCATCAAAATTATTGCGTAGTATTTATATACATAACAAAATAGAAATAAACGAACCAAACTGTATATTGATCTAAGCTAAAATCAACTACCTTTTGTCGACAAATAAAAAAAATATTTCTATGTATTATTCTTGTTATCTATCTAGTTTTAACATAGTTCTCTATCAGTCAATCTAGTAATTAAGCATTTAATCAATCAATCAATCAATCAATCAATAAACCAATAAATCAACCAATCAATCAATCAATAGGTCTGTCAGTCATGCAATCAATCAACCAATTAATCAATCAATCAATTAGTAAATCAGTCACTAATTAAATCAATCTATCAATTAATTAATCCATTAAACGATCAATGAACCAAGCCAACAATTTATAGATAAATAAATCAGGCAAGCAATCAACCAGTTGATTAATAGATAAATAAATAAATGGTTAAATCAATTAATTTTTTTATCTATCTATTTGTTTATTCCAACTATCTATATTTATCTCTATCTAACTTACTTTCTGTCCTTCAGTCTTTATTGTTCCATATTTATATGTTTACCTATATATATTTCTTTGGATCTGTCCATCTATATTTCTATGTAAATATCAACCAATTTAGTTGTCTATCTATTTATCTAACTATATTTAGATCTATAAATATATTAATTTATCTGTCTAACTATATTTCTATTATTATACCAATCTACCTATCATTCTTTCTATCTACTTACCTAATCGTATATATATATATATATATATATATATATATATATATATATATATATATATATATATATATATATATATATATATAGCTTTTTCGACCTTCCTCACTATCTATCAAAGCCTTTGTCCGTTTCATTTTATTCCATATGTACTATTTTATCTATATAGATATTTGTTTTCCTATCTATCCATATTTATACCTCCTTTTTATTTATCAAAATATATCTTTTGCTTATTTGTCATTTTCTATATATCCATCATTTTATTCATATATATATATATATATATATATATATTTATATAAATACCGTCTATAAATTCAATTTATGTATTTTATTTATGTATCCTTTCATGTATCTTACTGTCTATCAATCTATATATGTTTCTATTAATAAGTCACATCGAATCAATTAATTTCTATGTATTTATGTAAGTTCATCTAATTTATGTTTAGTGATAAATAATTTTTTATATATCGTTATATATTATTCTACTTTTTAATCCACTAAACATTAATCATGTTTATTAATACGTCTAATTTAGTGTTTATATGTAAAAATGTATAATGTATCTTGTATATGCATATTTTTATTTCTTACTCCTGTCCTTTTACTATTTTCGCGTTCGATGCCCATTTGAGACATGAAATGTAACGTATTAACTTGTAGACTTTTCTATTAATATTTTATATTGTCTATCTAGAAAGCAATTTAAAGAATTTACTTTTATTTATCAGCGCGTAGAAATATTTATTTTATAACTTTTGTTCTATTATGCAAATGTTCAGATTACTTGTGTTTTCTATTGAAAACATTAATTTTTAGTTGTATTCTTATAATTTTTATTAATGTTTAATGCCTCATTTGAGACTTCGTCAACACACTTACACCAAATTTTGATTGGTTATATTAGCTAAAACGTTTTTGTCTGTGTCTATTTCTACATGTTAGAAAATGGCTTACACTAGCTGGCCAAGTCTTGAGAACTGGATGTATACTCCACAAAATAATTTTTTCTCAAATTTAAGTGCCAACGCAACGCAATCAAGCTAGCACATATTCATGTGTGAAATGTATTTTGCAAATCGAGCGATTGCTGAAAAGTGCTCCATCGAACGAATTAATGAATGAGTAGAACTCTTATTGTTCGGTTTTGTTGAATTTCTCAATGCGTTTACTTCCAACTATACACCATTGAAACAGTTCATTAATCGATAACATTCAAAATTAAATATCATGCACACATTTCGGGAACAAGCAGACACAAAGAGATTCATTTCCGTTTCCGAATGTTCATTCTGTTCGTAAAGCGCGTTTATGAGTGAACTATTATCGCACACTCTCTTAATTGCACCTCCACTCCTTTTTATCTTTCCGAATTCCATAACATTGAGCTTTTATTTTTTGGTCAAACTTGAGAGAGAACAACAAGCAAAGACACGAACAATTAAATCGATTGACATAAAAAATACGACGTTACTGAAACGAGAAGGGAATGACTAAACGATAAAACACTCTTATTTATGAAATACGGACAAGAAAGTTATCAAGATTTATCTAGAACAACCTGAAAACAGAAAGCGAGGATAAATGACTCTTTGTGGCGGACGTTTTTAAGGATGCATAACATGACTGAATAAATTAATATTAAACTTATGTGATTGCTTTAAAAATAAATAACTATTTACAGTTTAAACCAGCTTATAGGAGCACCAATTAAGAAACGACTGATTTCATAAACACAAAAAGTGGTTATTGCTGTGTGCCGAGATTTTACTCCGTCATATATTATAGCAAAAAATTTACGCATTTCAAATCCATTACATTTGCGTACCTCTAAACGGTCTCGACCTTTGACAGCAAATTAAGGAAGTATACAATTGACATAAAAACTGAGAAATTTAAGCGATAAAGAGGGAAAATCAAAAGAATACTTTCAAATCAGCATTTTCTTGAATTAGAAAAAAGCAAAGAAGTGAACAAGGAGAAAGAATCTAGTGTACAGGCAAAGTGTGACAGATCAGCATAAACATGTCGAGACCTGGTACCCTGACTAAGCGAGTGCCTTCTCGAAGGCCTTCGAGTTCGCATGAACTATACTTCATAAGTTTGCAGGACTGTAGTAATTTGATTCCTGTGGAGAAGTCGCTACTTGACTCGGCCACGTCATATTTCAGGGAAAGCGCTATTGGATACCATAACAATCACCAGCTGAGCAGTCTAAACACAGTAGAACTGAGTGATGTAGGTCGCGAACTGTTTGATCTGCTACTCTTTTGTTTGCAAAACAACGAATTTCCGACAGGACCGACGAGTACACCTTCTCTTCAGGCACAGACAAACGCCAACACAACAGACACGTCTTTGGCTGAAGTTAACAAGGCGGTGGAGATATTTGCTTTGGCGGAACGTCTAAAAGTGAGTATAAATTAGTTTTAAATGTTGAAGTAAACTTTTTAGCGGATAGCAAACACACTTCATCCTGTATGGAAGATATGATAATTTTTTTAAAGTTAACTAAAAATAAAAATTAATTTGCTGGTATCGAATGTCTCCACTCAGTTAAACAAATTATAATAAAATAATTTTATACATCATTATTCCACGATGCTCGGCTGGTGTGTCATACGATTACTTTAACCGTCCGCTGCTTCAATCTTCGACTCTGCCAAAATGATACACTGCTGTTCAACTTCGCACTACGTAGAGCCGTTTTAGCGTTATTAGCCTCATAGGTGGTCACAGTAACCTCTTTCTTCCATCTGGAGGAAGCCTTGAAACCTTGTTTGAACGATTATACAACACGGCTCGGGGCTCTCCATATATGTTGATGAAAATGATTTTGTTATCAAAACTAACCTTCGTCAATGCATACGGGCCATCTTGGTAAGTGGGTAATGCCTAAGTTTCTACCTTGGTCACCATTACATGATTTTTGGTGCGTAGGCGAGTGCTTGTTAATTGTCGGACAGACCCTTACCACTGGTTTGCATTAAACTAGGCGCCTTTGTCCGTAGCGATAACGTGAAATGTACCAAAATGACGAAGCCATCGTTATTTTAGTCAATTTAACGTTTTCTATGATTTGGTTTTCTTCAGGGATACAAACTTGGCACACTGGTTAATGTTACTGCCTGTCACATGTTCTGAGGTTTTTTGATCTTCCACGTTCGTCATCAGAGCAGGACGTGAAACGGACTAGTAAATATCAAACCGCTGTGCATATAAATATATATATATATGTGGAAAGCAAAATTATATATATAGTCGTCAACTCCTGTTTCTCTCACATATATTGTACTTGATTGGAAATGTCGGCTGCGCATTTTCTATGCAGTCATAAAAATTAACTTTTTGCATCTTTTGCCATATTCATAGGTAATACGATTAAACAATCATTGATTGCGCGAGTGGCGGTAACAGTTCTTTAAATCAAGTTTGCGAGCTTTGAGTACACACCAATCCCATTAACCAGGTGTTGATCAACATATCAAAACTACCGTCTGTCACACGCACTGACGCGTTTCTACCTTCCACATTTATCATCAGAACACGACGGAAAACGGACTAACGAGGACCAAGCCATAATTCGTATATATATATATATATATATATATATATATATATATATATATATATATATAATATGGACAGTAAAATTAGATAGGCGGCTCTCATCTACAGTAGTATCGCATACATTTTACTTCAAGCTCGCAATCTCATTCAATTTAACCGTTTGCACTACATAGCACACCTGACCGTAGTTTTGTTATATTGTACTACGGGTTAAATAAACTTGGATGGGTGTGTATGTAAAGCTTGCAAACATGATTGAAACAATGGTTCATTTCAATTTGGTCATGTCATTGTTGCTATCGGTGCTGGTGCTAATTTTAGTATTGTGTCATTGAATTTTGACTGAGGTACATAAACTTTAATCCTCTATTTTTATGTATGAGGCAGTTAAAATGTTGATTGTGATGATAGTGTAGAAATATATACATGTGGGATTAAGGAGGTAATGATTTTGAGTCCCTTATAAAGGAGATCGCAGCAGCTACTGTCTTGATTATATTCTCATATTGCTCTTTATATTGTCATGCATTTTTCTGTTTCATTTTTGCCTAATACTTGAACTATCGTGAGTCTTTTGTTATAATTTCGAAATTTGTTCAGCTATGATGTGTTTAACGGTGTAGTCTAACCCCTCCCAAATAAACAACTGCAGGAAGTGCTGATTAACGCTTAGGACTGGCTGCATCTTGTATGGGTGACATTGGTGTTTATATGAGCTTAGTTTGCTTCTCACCGAATCAGTACAGTGCTTACCTCGTGGGACATGAACAAAACTATCTCATTAATATAACGTTTTTATAAGTAACTATGTTCTGTTCAATTGGGCATTAGGTGTTGCGCACCTAGTAACAAATTAATTCAAATACGACCAGAAGGATAAATCAACGACAGCATGAACGAACCGTAGAATCTCATGTGCACAATCATTTCGTGCTTACTGGCGACGTAAAGCAGCAGTCGGTATTACACCCTATAAACACTATATGTTTTGATGAAGAATGTAGGAAAATTGGACAGTACAATCTTCTTTACGAATGTGTAAACCTGCGGTTATAAAGTTAACTTCATTTAAAGTATTCGGAAATGCGATTTCAAAGCCAAGTCACTATATATATATATATATATATATATATATATATATATATATATATATACCAAGCCTGTAAAGGGTACCAACACTATGGCTGTTGTGTCAGTACCTGATACCAACATTATGGTTGCCGAAGAGGTAGACGAAATTGAAATCAATGTATGGATTTGTTGGAGCCACAGGTGTTCAGAAGTAGTCATGATATTCAATTTTGGTGAAATTTTGCACTTTGAAATCAATTGTGTTGGCACAATGCACCTTTTCGGCAAACATAGTGTTGATATCAGTTACTACCACAACATCAATAGTGTTGGCATCCTTTACAGGCTTGGTATATATCATATATGGTGAGTTGTCTTTGGAGTCAAATTGTCGAAGACCTTGTATGATACTAGCTTCATAACTACAGGTTTACACATTCGTGTAGGAGATGGTAACATCCAATAGTCAGACATTCCTCACCCAAATATATAGTGGGTATAGGGAGTAATGTCGGCTCCTACGAAACGAATGTGAACATGAGATTATACGTTCCGTTCATGATGTCTTTGGTTTATCCTTCTGGTCATATTTGAATTAATTTGTTACTAGGTGGGCCAAACATAATACAAATTTCCACAACAGATAATTTATAACTATGCTCTATTGTATGTTTTGATATTCTTCGATATCAGATACCTCATCCACTTGTCTGTTAGCACGGGCGTTATGCAAATAACCATTCAATAATATTAATAAATTCGACCTAAATATTTACCATCGAATACAAATTCCCCTTCTTTAATTCACCCTACTAAATAGACTCCAACATCACAGATAATTATTGGTGAATCATAGCAATTGTTTTAAACCAAGTTACATATGAATTTCAGCATAGGCTGTATTTAAAGAAGCAGTTAAAAATGAAGATGAATCATGCCATACAATTTCATCACGGCATATTTTTGATTTATTCACCTTTACTATTATTTCAAACGAATACTGTACAGTGTGTATGCATTCAATATTTATGAATTTTAATTATTGTGCCAGAATTTATATACATATAAATATATATATATATATATATATATATATATATATATATGAGAAAATTAAATTTATATAATATTAAATAAATATGCGATCATTATTCGAGACCATGCATTCGTATAGTCGGAAATCTTCTGGGCTGCTGTCGAAAATAACTGAACTAAAATTCACCTAATAAGAATGAAATACAAATTATTTCTAACAGCGCAGGATCCGCAAGTTTAAAGAAATTATACTTTTTATATAAAACTTTTGATATAAACAAGAGTACAAAGCGTCGGCTGGAATCGCAGGTGATTTGAAATGGTTGTATATTCAATCAAAATATTGGTACCATTTCGAGCGTCCAAATTTATTGTCTAAACCAAGTATTCCTAGTAGTCTTACTGAATTTACTTTATGTGACTTTGACTCGACTATTGATATTTTACTTAAATGTCGATGTCACCAACATTCAATTTCCACACAAGATTTAAACAAATATATTACGATTTTTAACGAATATTAGTGAGCTGGCGGGGATAACAATTATTTAAATCAAGGTTGCAATCTTGATGTAAACACCAGTCCAATTGTGTACATGCATTTATCAGCATAAACTAAGCATTGCATAATGTAGAAATGGCAACTCCTCCAGTAGACCGACTTCGTCTTTGTTGGGAACTCATCAAGTACTGTCGAGATTTTGCCGCGGAAATGGTTCAATGGAAAAGTGATTTTCAATTAAATGCTTGAGGAAATATTTAGCTGCTTATATTCTCTTGGATTACGAGCGTAAAATAAATTCCCTATATCCCTCCTATACTACTTACTTACTTTACTGCGGCTGACTCCTTTTGGAGGATAAGCCGGCTCCAATGACATTTCATGGAGTTTCCTGGGAATTTGGTACAAGTGGTGTCCCCTCACCACTCGGCTTTTTGATCGAGGACGCACCTCTAGCCTTTGCACATCCAAGCGCAGGCTGCAAGGCAGCAGTAAGTTGCATGGTTGCCGGTGGCTGTTGAGAGCTCATTCACCATTCGGAAGTACGGGGTACTGTCCAGGAGTCCATGTAATCCTGTGGCTGTTGAACCCTTTTGTGGCGGGGAACACACGCCGAGTCATGGTGCCGTCGTCGGGCTCATGTTGTATTTTATAGGAGATCCGATTGATTTATTTATTTAAAGGTTGAACTAATAGAATTTGAAAAGGCTAGTTTGTGAAATAAGGGTACCACCAATAATTTGTGTACATCCCCTCTTGTTCAAGCTCAATGCCAAAACAGGCTTTTGCTGCTGGAAATAATTAGACTGATGCTTGTATTCCTACAGAGCGTGATATGTTGCGCAATGTAAGCAACTGAAGAGAAATAGACGTTAATTTCAAGCTCTGTCAAAATACGTAGACCAAATAACCAGACAGTTAATTACAAGAATAACAGATCAATGCAATTTAAACTCCTGTTCCAAACCATATGGTGAATAAACGTCTCCAATTGCGTAACGTAGCAGCGAAAACTAGCGCGTATGCTATCCAGACATCGTCTTTAAGACAATTACGAACTTTAATAAAAGAAAAGAGTTAGCAAATTATGAAGCTCAGTGGATGGACAAACTACAGACTGAATTTTGAGGCACAAAATCATGTGTAGGCTTTGAATATGAACTAGTTATGATGAACGCAAATAATGGGTGGTTTCCATATTTAACACTCTCTTCCGGTTTAAAATTTGAAATTTTGCCTTTTAATATATATATATATATATATATATATATATATATATATATTCATTCGTAGATAATTCAGGGAAAATGAGAAAAACGGTTCTGCTATATGCTAAAATATTTTAAAACTTTGCATAAGTGAAAGTTATTATAGTTGACACAGCATAAATGTTGCATCGTTTATTAAGTAAAAAGTGTTTACTAGGCCAAATATTAAATTAAAAATTTTCATTTTTCTCTGGCCAGCATTTGCACACATCCATTTGTATCCAAGTAAATATCACGTCCCAAATTGACACGTTGTCAGTCATTAAACAATAGATCTGTGTTAGGTTTTTGAATTTTTCGCCGACAGCGTGCCGAATCGCCAGCGCTTCTGGCAAGCAGTAGTTCAGTACAAAGTTGAGTAAAATCAACGAGGAAGAATAAATGGTCTAGTAGATATTTCCTTTTCTAATTATTGAATGAATAGTTCATCACAGTGATATACGTCACAAACACCGACCCATGCAAATTGTTTGCTATTAAAACGAAAATTGCGTGCAATACGTGGTTTAGTTGGCATAGATATTGGCTTTGACATGGCAAAAAGTAAAACACCTAGGATCAGATCCCGACCGTACCAATTTTAGATATTACTGATGAATTTTCATTAATTACCAAACCGGTTTTTTTGAATACCCATATTTCGAAACTTATAATACATTAGGATTATTCTAACAAAACTTTTATATAATCAATTCCTGCTAATATCGTTTTATGCCAATTCACTTCCGCAGACTGTTCTGGGTTTCTATAACAATGACGGATCACGGATTGCTAGTTGGAAATTTAGGTCAAACTCAGTACCCACCAGGATCCACTTCAAATAAAAATAATGGATAAATAAACTTAGCTGGTATAAACCAAACAGTTTTCAGCAAACTGACTAGCGCGGATCTATCAGCAATTAATATATATATGGAAAGCAAAATTAGTTATGCTATTCTCACATCTAGTAGTCTTACTTAAATTGTACATGACTGGAAATGCCAAGTTTGTAAGCTTGAATTGCACACCAATATAATGGTTTTTAATTAGTTGTCGAAAAACATGAAAAAATACCGCCAGTCACGCAAACTGACGCGTTTCGACCTTCCATGATCATCATCAGATAACGACGGCAAACTAACGAGCGCGGATCAATTCTCAATTAGTATATATGGAAAGCAGAATTAGATATGCGATACTCACATCTACTAGTCTAGCTTAAATTGTACATGACTGGAAATGTCAAGTTTGTGAACTTGAAGTAAACACCAATCACATTGTATTTAACCAGTCGTCAAACGACGTAACAAAACTACCGCCAGTTGCACGCACTGACGAGTTTCGACCGCATTAAATACAAATTATTGTATGATTTGTCAAAGACAATTCATCCAGTAGGCAGGTTTTGTTTTTATTGGGAACTTTCAGTACTGCCCAGAATTTGCCTTGGATAGGACTGGAAACTGGGCTTGTTTGCTTAGGAGTCTGAAACTTAACCACTAAGCCACTTTGCTCCACGTCATAGAAAATATTACGTAATATACTAACTAATGTTTTAATTATTAGCCTTTTCTTTCAGACGGAGCCTATGTGACATAAATGGACGGACACCATCCTACCTGGAGAAGACGTACTGGTTTGAAGATTTATATAATTAAACAACCATTGATTGCACTTGTGTCGATAATAATTATTTAAACCAAGACTGCGTGTTTGATATAAACACCATTCCTTCTATGTATACGTCATACGATGCTTCATTTATACTGAAAACTCACGTATTGAATGTGATTAGTTTTACTCAAAGCCCGCAACCTGGAATTAAATACCTTTTATTATTGTCCGCGCAATCAATGATGGTCTTATTATATAAATGTTTGATCCAATACCGTTTTCCAAGTTAGTGGGTTATATGTCTTATTATGTAAAATTGGTGGTGGCTAGTTGGAACTTTAGGTCTAAAGAGATACTATATAATCTCCACCTGATGTATTTGAATAGCATTTCCTTTAGATCGTATATGAGTAAAAATCATCTGTAGCGTGTGGCAGTGTAACTTTGTGGCTAGACTGAAAGACTTTAAAGCAGACGCGCCCAGATTGGAGCCCTGACCAGGGCTAATTCTGGATAGTACTCGAAGAGTTCCAACAAGGACGAAACCGGACTTCTAGATGAATTGCATTTTCTATACCTTACATTGCTTAATTTATACTGACAATGTGTAGATAATGGGTTTGGTGTTTATCTTAACCTCACAACCTTGATTTAAATAATTCCAGTTAATTGTGTCTTTTCTCTATCGTGCAACATGCCAGATATGATCTATTAATCTTTCCAAATTGCATGCATTTTCACGTTCCCAGTTTATTAATTAAATTTTGCGTATGTTTTCATCCATATAAATGAGATTGCAGTAATTACGTGGAAATTCACATGTTTCTATTATATCTTGCGGCTCAATTATCTCCCTTCGTTAAGAAGTTTAATGTCTATGGGAAGTTTCTATTTTGAAATAGTAAGTTTATGGTATTTCAATGTCACCGGTTTTATTTTCCTACTAGGTTTGGTGTGAGGTAGTATTATGACCCTCAAATCTTATTGTGCTCTATCAGATTTCACGTATTTCCAATTATGATTAGAATTATTTGTGACATTCATCAAAATTGCTTCTATTAACTGAATATTTTTCTACGTCTATTTACTTCAACCTTCCTAAGTTTTATGTCTGTTGGTTACAGGCTTCCAAATGTCTGATTAATAGATACCTATTTTCGTTCTAAAGGGATGATTTAACTTTAAATTAGGAATGATGTCTAGGTAAGTATCATTTCAAAAAAATCTCCTTATAATTTCGTACAATTTCTAATTAATTTGACATCCAGAATTAGTAATTCGCTACACGATTCCTCTTCAATCGTAAATTTAAGTTTTCTCACTTGATTTGCTAAATTGAAGTAATTTATCATTTCTCCTCCACATGATTCAAAATAACTAATCTGTCATGCAAGACTGGTACAAATAGTTTTGGGATTTACGGGTGTCATATCTAAGATTTTTCTCCATGTAATGCATATATATGTTTTCCATCCGAAATGAAAAATTTTGTCCAATTGGAATTCTCTTATTTGTTTATAAAATTAATACGTACTTGCATACAAAATTAATTCTCAAATATAAAATATGTAGAAGGCCTGCATTTTCTCATCATCTCCATAAAAATTATCATCTTCATATGACTTCATTCTAATATTACCTGGATGACAACCAGGAAACTCTGAAACCTGAGTGTTTTGGGTACTGTTAAACTGGTGTTTATTAGCACCAAACTTAAACTCGCCAACCTATCCGCTCAATCAATGATTTTATATTCGCAAACCCATCCTTTTTTATTAATTCGCCTTTATCAATAATCGATATCAAATTGTGTGAGCTCGTCGATATTTATTCTAAGAAGTACCAACAATTCCTTATACTACTACATATTATTGGCAAAATATTAAACAGTCATTAATTGCTCACAAAAATTTTACATAGTTTAAAAAAATTCTTTTCAGATACTTTTAACTTCATAAATTGCTTTATGTTTCTAATCGTTTTTCGTTAAGCCAATTGTGACTAAGTCTAATTCCAGCATAAACTTATTATTATCTTAGAAGAATTGCGCTGTTTCACTGGCCTAGGTGATTCTCTCATTTTATGTGAATTCTCAATCTGAATGTCCGTGTTGAAGTCACAATTTAAGAATTCCAGCCCATTCTCAATAAACTGTATTTGAAAATGAATTACTCCTCAATTATTTGCAGTTGCATTTATTTTATATGCTAAACACCTATAGATGCCTAGTTTCTAAAACTTTCTATAATATCGAATGATGGCCTTCCTCATTTCAATGTTGCGTGCTCTATAAGTAAAATCCTCTATACATTTTAAATCACCGGCGTGATAAAATGTATGTCATGTAAATTTCACCTTATCTTCCTTCCTATTCATTTAAAATTTATATTTCTTTAAATCGTGAATCAATATATTCATTATACTAAAAGCAAGATCATGATAAGTGATTTATCGTTAGCAAACAAATCAATTTGTAGTTTAAATTGAAAAAAAGTTAGATATAAAATAATGTTTAAGAAAAAATTTGGTACATGATAGTTTATATGCTCTCCTTAGTATTCTTCTTTTGATGTTATAATAGAAATTATCCTTCTTTACTGCCTTTTGGCATAAATGACAACTGCATATCGTATAAAATGAATGTTTGCGCGACAGATAATTGGTGTATTATATAATCCTTGGAGTGAAAATCAAGATTTTCAAATATACTGTCCATATTTCGATTCCGATTGTTCCGAAAAGTGAGAACCATGGATTAAAATATGCATACAGGAGTGAAAAGAGAAAATGTAAATAATAAAATCTTAACTAATTTTAGAATTTTAATTATTTACCTTGTCGTTTTGGGCGCAACACAGTGCTTGCATCCACTCTAGTCCTGATTAATCCGGATATTTCAATTAATAATTAATAAATAATAATATGTCAACTAGAAAATTTAGTTTAAACTGTCTCGATTATACTTATTGTTACAACTCTTAAGCGTAACTGCTTTTTTCACTAGGTAAGTGCATGTGTACACTCATCGAAAAGAAATTACAGTGATTAAATAACAAAGACTGACGACTAACTAGATATGCGACGCCATGTCTGTGCGAATTCTCGCTTGTTTTGGGATGAGAAGTAATCAGTTACTACACACGTACACTCATACCAGTTAATATACAGCGATTTAACAACATATAAAGATTCACTAGATACGCGTATTCCACTCCTTTGTGTTTATATGTATACACTATACAATTCTTAGTTTATACTGACATATGTAAGTAATTAATGGGTCAGGTGTTTATATCAAGACCGCAACCTTGATTATAATAATTGTTATCACCACCCGCGCAACCAATGTTCGTTTAATTATATAAATTTTCATTTCAATACCATTTCCCCATGTAATGTGGTGTCTGTTCAGTAATGACAGATTGGGCATGGTTAGTTGGAACTTTGGGTCTAAATGGATGCCATATGAGCTCCACCTAAAGGAAAAATTGACTAACCAAGTTACATTAGTTAGTATATAACTGAAAATTGTGTGTAGTGTAGTGTGCGGCAGGATAGCTCAGTGGTTAGAGCACCAGATTCCGAAGCAGACGTGCCCAGGTTCGTATCCTGTCCGCGGCAAATTCTGGCCAGTACTTGATGAATTCCCAATAAGGACGAAACCGGTCTACTGGATGAATTGCCTTTTCTACACTATACAATTCTTAGTTTATACTGACATATGTAAGTAATTAATAGGTCAGGTGTTTATATCAAGACCACAAACTTGATTATAAAAAGTGTTATCATCACCCGCGCAACCAATGTTCGTTTAATTATATAAATGTTCATTTCAATACCACTTCCCCATTTAATGTTGTGTCTGCTCAGTAATGACAGATTGGGCATGGTTAGTTGGAATTTTGGGTCTAAATGGATGCCATATGAGCTCCACCTAAAGGAAAAATTGACTAACCAAGTTACATTAGTTGGTATATAACTTAAAATTGTGTGTAGTGTAGTGTGCGGCAGGATAGCTCAGTGGTTAGAGCACCAGATTCCGAAGCAGACGTACCCAGGTTCGTATCCTGTCCGCGGCAAATTCTGGCCAGTACTTGATGAGTTCCCCATAAGGACGAAACCGGTCTACTGGATGAATTGCTTTTCTACACTATAAAATTCTTAGTTTATACTGACATATGTAAGTAATTAATGGGTCAGGTGTTTATATCAAGACCGCAAACTTGATTATAATAATTGTTATCACCACCCTCGCAACCAATGTTCGTTTAATTATATAAATGTTCATTTCAATACCACTTCCCCATGTAATGTGGTGTCTGTTCAGTAATGACAGATTGGGCAAGGTTAGTCGGAACTTTGGGTCTAAATGCATGCCATATGAGCTCCACCTAAAGGAAAAATTGACTAACCAAGTTACATTGGTTAGTATATAACTGAAAATTGTGTGTAGTGTAGTGTGCGGCAGGATAGCTCAGTGGTTACAGCACCAGATTCCGAAGCAGACGTGCCCAGGTTCGTATCCTGTCCGCGGCAAATTCTGGCCAGTACTTGATGAGTTCCCAATAAGGACGAAACCGGTCTACTGGATGAAGTGCCTTTTCTACACTATACAATTCTTAGTTTATACTGACATATGTAAGTAATTAATGGGTCAGGTGTTTATATCAAGACCGGCACCTTGATTATAATAATTGTTATCACCACCCTTGCAACCAATCTTTCTTTAATTATATAAATGTTCATTTCAATACCATTTCCCCATGTAATGTGGTGTCTGTTCAGTAATGACAGATTGGGCATGGTTAGTTGGAACTTTGGGTCTAAATGGATGCCATATGAGCTCCACCTAAAGGAAAAATTGACTAACCAAGTTACATTAGTTAGTATATAACTGAGAATTGTGTGTAGTGTAGTGTGCGGCAGGATAGCTCAGTGGTTAGAGCACCAGATTCCGAAGCAGACGTGCCCAGGTTCGTATCCTGTCCGCGGCAAATTCTGGCCAGTACTTGATGAGTTCCCAATAAGGACGAAACCGGTCTACTGGATGAATTGCCTTTTCTACACTATACCATTTTTAGTTTATACTGACATATGTAAGTAATTAATGGGTCAGGTGTTTATATCAAGATCACAACCTTGATTATAGTAATTGTTATCACCACCCGCGCAACCAATGTTCGTTTAATTATATCAATGTTCATTTCAATACCATTTCCCCATGTAATGTGGTGTCTGTTCAGTAATGACAGATTGGGCATGGTTAGTTGGAACTGGGTCTAAATGGATGCCATATGAGCTCCACCTAAAGGAAAAATTGACTAACCGAGTTACATTAGTTGGTATATAACTGAAAATTGTGTGTAGTGTAGTGTGCGGCAGGATAGCTCAGTGGTTAGAGCACCAGATTCCGAAGCAGACGTGCCCAGGTTCGTATCATGTCCGCGGCAAATTCTGGCCAGTACTTGATGAGTTCCCAATAAGGACGAAACCGGTCTACTGGATGAATTGCCTTTTCTACACTATACAATTCTTAGTTTATACTGGCATATGTAAATAATTAATGGGTCAGGTGTTTATATCAAGACCGCAACCTTGATTATAATAATTGTTATCACCACCCGCGCAACCAATGTTCGTTTAATTATATAAATGTTCATTTCAATACCACTTCCCCATGTAATGTAATGTGGTGTCTGTTCAGTAATGACAGATTGGGCATGGTTAGTTGGAACTTTGGGTCTAAATGGATGCCATATGGGCTCCACCTAAAGGAAAAATTGACTAACCAAGTTACATTAGTTAGTATATAACTGAAAATTGTGTGTAGTGTGGTGTGCGGCAGGATAACTCAGTGGTTAGAGCACCAGATTCCGAAGCAGACGTGCCCAGGTTCGTATCCTGTCCGCGGCAAATTCTGGCCAGTACTTGATGAGTTCCCAATAAGGACAAACCGGTCTACTGGATGAATTGCCTTTTCTACACTATACAATTCTTAGTTTATAGTGACATATGTAAGAAATTAATGGGTCAGGTGTTTATATCAAGACCGCAACCTTGATTATAATAATTGTTATCACCACCCGCGCAACCAATGTTCGTTTAATTATATAAATGTTCATTTCAATACCACTTCCCCATGTAATGTGGTGTCTGTTCAGTAATGACAGATTGGGCATGGTTAGTTGGAACTTTGGGTCTAAATGGATGTCATATGAGCTCCACCTAAAGGAAAAATTGACTAACCAAGTTACATTAGTTAGTTTATAACTGAAAATTGTGTGTAGTGTAGTGTGCGGCAGGATAGCTCAGTGGTTAGAGCACCAGATTCCGAAGCAGACGTGCCCAGGTTCGTATCCTGTCCGCAACAAATTCTGGCCAGTACTTGATGAGTTCCCAATAAGGACGAAACCGGTCTACTGGATGAATTGCCTTTCTACACTATACAATTCTTAGTTTATACTGACATATGTAAGTAATTAATGGGTCAGGTGTTTATATCAAGACCGCAACCTTGATTATAATAATTGTTATCACCACCCGCGCAACCAATGTTTGTTTAATTATATGTATGGATGCTTGTTTAAGACTGAGAAATAATCTGTTTCATATAATTAGCGACACGTGGATCACCCATTCAAGTGAAACTAAAATTATAAATTCCAATTGCTATTTGCACACGTAAAACCAATTTTTTACATTTATTATCCTAAATGAGCGTCCCGGTAAGGAGGGGGCAAAACACTGTGAATACTCTGGCGCAATATTTTCATAGTAAATAATTATGAGTTAATAAAATTAAATTAGACCAGGGTAGTCTTTTAATAGGATAGAAATCTAAAATAAAAATTAAAAAAAAATATGTTACAAAATAAATTTATAAATTGCCTGTCAAAGTAAGATAATAGTAATAGCGCAAAGAAAAGTTGTCTCTTTTCTCCTCAAACTTAACGTAAATGTTTGTTAGAAAGCGCTACACTACCAACAGGACCTAAAATAATAATTTAAAATTAGACAACAAGGAATCAAGAATGAAATTATAAGATAATCCGATAATAAATTAAGAGACATTGAATTACTCACCCGCCGCCGTCCGTGAGTTAATAGCAATCCAGTGTTCTTATTCTTTTACTTGAGCGAGTTTCTGATTTTGACTCGTGCAGCCTTCGATTCCTACCATTATTTAAAACTGTATTTCCAATCTGACCTAGTGATTTTTCTACGGCTTTTTCATTCATTATATCATTTCTAAATTTAATTTCGATCGATTCTCCAATCAATCATGTCGATCTACTACAGCCAAATATGCGTGTGCAACCATCCCAATAAATTGTGTATCATGTCTCTACTGTTTGACGTGCAAGATCCGATTTATTGACATGGCGATACATGCATGCGTTTATATGTTCCACTCTTCTTACTATAATTGAACGCATGGTTTCATCCACATACATAAGGTTACGGTCTTTACAAGGAATTTCATATATTCCTGGTGTGTCTACCGGTTCTCTTTTTTACTTTCGATACGCAGTTTAATACTTAGATTAATGGTATGCTTTAAAATTGTGCATATATTGTATTTCAAAGCTACCATTTTTATTTTTATACTTAGTTTTCAATTCAGGTATTACCATGACACTCCAATCCTCTTTGGTTTTATTTAACTTCACGTACTTCCAATCATAATTAAATTTACTTATAAGGCTCATCATAGTGGCTTTAATTAATTTTAGAGAGTAACCATTAGCACTAAATATTTTTCGCAGTCTACTTAATTCAATCTCCCTATATTTTGTATCTGTTAATCTTCAGTTTCTAATCGTCATCGATTTTAAGATACCGATTTTCATTCTATATAGACGATTTAACTTTAAATTAAGAAGGATACCTGAGTAAGTATCCTACCTATAAATATCCATTTCTAATTTTGTACCATTTTAACAAACATTTACGTTTTTTAGAGAAGAAAAAAGGCAACTTTTATTTGTACTATTACTATTATCTTACTTCAGCAGGCAATTTTTAAATTTCTTTTATGAAATTTTTTTATTTTTAGTTTAGTTTTCTATCGTATTGAAACGCATTATCGTTGTCGAATTTAATTTTACTAACTCTTAATTATTTACCGTGAAATTTTGCGCCTGGGTATCTTGTGGGTCGTCATTATTTGTTATTAAATCAGTGTAATGTCATTTCGATGAGTGTACACATGCAGACACATAAACAAAAAAATTTGACGTACACTTACCTAGTAAAATATAGTCATGCTTAAGAGATCTAACAATGAGTATAAATGAGACAGTTTAAAATTAATTTTCCAATTGACATATTGATTGTCAAATTGTTTGTGGGATGTGCTTTCCATTGAAAAAGACTTCCGAAAGCGGAAGTCGAAATATCTGGATTAATCAGGTGGACAGTGGATGCAAACACCTTGTTGCACCCAACAGGGAAAAGGTGATTAATTTATTTCTTGTCGTGAAACATGTTTAGTTTAAAACGGAAGGAAGATCGTAAGACTGTAGTACTACCGGGCACTAAACTAAGTAGGAATGTAAAATAAAATGCTTTGAAATCTCTCTCTCTCTCTCTCTCTATATATATATATATATATATATATATATACTGTCTCTATATATAAATTAATGTTTGACTGTAGGTATGTATGTACATATGTCCGCAAATAAAATGAAAACGGCTCCACCGATTCGCACCAATTTTGCTACGCCAATTCTACCACTTCCTGGAAAGTTCACTGTCAATATATTATTCATATTGGCTATGTGCAAGATGATATTCTGACACTTGAACCCCAATGCGTAGTATCTTTATTCTACTTAATCTCTAATGCAAACATGACATTTTCCCAGACTCAGCTCAATAAACCTTACGAGAAGCAAATCAAATCGAGCACTTTTAACACTGTTATAACGCATATAATACACACCTGAGGAATTTTTTGCGTCATAATAGTTCAAAACTTCTGTGGTGGTGTGCATTAAAGTAACTCTCAGCTATTATATAATTATATATTATATATAATATAATATATATATATATATATATATATATATATAATTTCATATATTTTGTTATCATAAAGAATAAGTTTTTACAAAAACTGACACCATGTTTTGAAATTTTATCAAAATTCGTCTCTATATATTTGAATTATTGTGAAGTCGCAGCAGCGCGGGACGGGTAAGCATAAGGACCATTTTAAAAATGTCACTAGAGTTTCTAACCAAAAATAAAAGATTGAACCCTCAAAAACATCAGGAGTGTGTGGTATCCCATGCAATGATTGCAGTTCCATGTATGTTGATTATACCGTGCGTCTAATTAAGGTAAAAAAAAGAAGAACGTATGTATGAATATACTATTAAATGTGATCTTGCTCGTCATGTAGTGGAGACTGGGCATACTATTAGCTGGGATTATGGCAGACGCATATTGATATGTAGTCTCAATATGATGACGAGATTGATTAATGAATTTAGCAAAATTAAATCCATAAATGATATTATAAATGTTAAACATGGGGAAAACCCATTGGCTTCGATGTGGAAAACAGCATTAGCAAATTGTAGGAGAAGACGATTGCATGAATAAGAACCTAAATTTCGCTTCAGTAACTTATTAAGAACATCGGATTTAGTCTAGCTTATTGGCTAATTAATGCTCAATCAATTATTGATAATATATTCTTTCTAAACTTTATCTTTAAATTGTCTGTTTACTTTTTAAAACCGAGTGAGTTGAACGCTTTTTTATGCCTTATATTACTTATTCTTTCGTTAAATAATTTTCAAAATTTTCACAATTAACCATTGCCTTTTTTATTTCGTATATTAATTAATCTTCTTATTTTATTGAATATGACTCATTTGTGTCTTGCCTCCATCATATCTATTGAGTTCACTCTGGCAATACAGCACTTCAAACGTTAAGTTAAAAAATAAGACGTCTGACGCGTGTAAATGTTAGATTAATGTCTATTGACTGCGGTTATATTTGTATTAATTGTATTTAACTAAATCCTTTTAATTACATATATAAACAAAAATGCACATGCGTAACGTGCACCTATTTAATGATATAACAACAACTGTTATTAAACAAGTCATTCGTAAGTACAGCTTGAATGGTTTAACTGAAATTTCACATGGGCACGGCTCGTTCTGATTTATAATTTTGTGACTTAAAATGGCATGATGTTATGAAGAGTAAACCTGATTTATTGCGCCCCTCACCCTAAAATTTAAGGACAACTTCAGTTACGCCATTTCACATGGTGAGTATAAAACAAATTGTCCAACAGACATAAATGGTAGATTGATATTCAGCTACACTAGTTTCACTTAGGTGGATGAACGGAACAGTTATGGACACGCAACTATCTAGTGTAAGGTCAATTTGAAATACAAATGATATTGCTAGAGGAAATATCGCGATTGCTTCATTCGTTTGAATTTTTTTTATCTGAGGATGGGTGAACTGAAATATTTTCATGAAACAAAACAACTGAAACTCCTGCACAAGAAAAATGTGGTCAAATCCACAACTGAAACTCAGCCTGTGTCAGTCAAAACACAGATCATGTAATTTTGGTAAATCTAATTTCGCAATTATTTCGTTCTTTTAAAACAGTAGTATTTTTAGTCGATTTAGCAGTGATATTGGCTGTAGTATAAGTATTAAAAGCGGTGGTATTTGTAGTAATCGAAGTAGTTTTATCAATAGTATTGGTATTATTAAAACTTATAATATTAGTATTTTATTAGAATTAGGAATGTTGAAATTATAGTTTGTAGATTAGGTAGAATTGATAGTATTACTGGTAGTGATAGAAGCATAGTTTTCAGTGGTTTTAGAAGATGAAGTAGAAGAAATAGTACAAGTAGGAATTTTAGTTTTGTCGTTGTATTATTAATAAGTATTCTGTTATTAATTATTGAAATAGTAAAAGCAACATAGTTGCAGTAGGATAATGGAAAAATTATTAACTTCACTAGGGTATATAGCATTTATGACATTGTTGTTTCATAATCGAAATGTAATCTGCATTAATTTGTTTAGTTGGCTTTGGAATGTAGAAAATGTTCAAATGCGTGATTATATGTTTTACGTTATGCTCTCTGATAATGATATCACGGCTATGTTTTAAACATTGAAAATCAAATAGTCTGATTTCAATTGTCTTTTAGTATAAATATTAATATTTTTACATTATTTATTAGAGTTTTTTCCGCATATTAATGCTCATAAACTTTGTCAAGTCAGAATATAACAAGAGACAATTCGCAGATTAACGTATAAATTTATTTATCGAAACTGGAGCCTTCGTGACAAGTTATTCTTAATTAATCTTAATCGTCTTATTATTGCTGATAAAAGTTAAAATATTATAAATTAAATTTAAATAGACCTCTTGTAATCACATTTTTTTAAAGTGATTTTTTTCTCAATAATAAATAAATTTAAGATAAAATTTCAACATGATTAAAATTGAAGTCAACAACTCGAGAATGCGAGATTTTCTGAATTCAGTGACATATTTCCTATTGTCACAAAGAAGAAAGATATTCTGTTCAATGAGTGAATTTGTTCTTAATTTTGTTTGGAATGACGGAGCATATTTCGGCAGCGCAGCTTCTTTAAATGTTACATTTATTTGTCTTTAATTATCTTTTTAAACTTTATTTTAACAATATGTATAAGTTAATAATAGTCCAACTGG
>JAQBSW010003082.1:0-89898 GCA_029291075.1 Eudiplozoon nipponicum
TTTTAATTTCTTTTACGTACCATTTAATTTAACTTTCTACCCTATTGAAGCACTTTATCCGTTTCTAATTTAATTTTGCTACCTATTAATTATTTACTCTATTAATAGTGTCATGCCCCCTCCTCACCGAAATGCCACTCGTAATTACTTAATTTAAAAAAGTAAGTGTAGAATAGGTCTGACGTGTGCAGTTAGGAAATGACATTTATCATTTTAGTTTTACTTGTATGACCGTTACACGTGCCTGTAATTACATGTAACAGATTAGCTCTCAGTTTTAAGTAAACGCTCACGCACATACACACAAACACGCTTATCCAGTGAATAGTCAGATGTTGCCAAATCGCTGTAATCTCACTGGATTGAGTGTACACTTGCATTAACTGATTACTCCTCAATTCAAAATAAACGAGAACACATACACACAGGCATGACGTACGCTTATCTAGTGAGTTGTCATTAAATCACTGTAATCTCATTGCGAAGAGTGTATACATGTAGACACATACACAAACCAATTTAACATACACTTTCCTAACATTTTAAAAAAAAACGTTATGCTTAAGAGATCTAAAATCAAGTATAAATGAGGCGGTTTAAATTAATATTTCCACTTGACATATTGATTGTCAACTAAGTGTGTGATGTGTTTGGCATTGAAAAAGGTCTCCGTAATTGGAGACCGAAATATTTGCAAAAATCATGATGACACCTATTAAGATGACTTATTTTATCGGTTATTAAATGGTTTTTACTATCGTTTCTAGTTTCACTAACTTTTAATTTTCTCGGACCTGTTGCGCGAATAAGTTGGAACTAACTGCGAATATTACCTGACGCTAACGCTTCTTCCATTTCTTCATCCTTTCTGGTCTAAAAGGTTTTGAGATCGACTTTTAGACTGCGCTTAAGTTGGCCTTTTATATTGCGACGAGTATTATTCTGAGCTGAGCCAGATGGAATTTGGCGCCTTATTTCGAGTATCTCCATAGATTTTACAGAGCCATTGATTATTTTTACGGGGGCCTGCAATGTCACATACAGTAGTATCTGAAGTGTGCATAGTGGAACTTATCTTTGACCAAAGTAAATTCGGATTTTCGCGGTCAACAGCAGTTAGCTTACACTTCAAAATATCTTCATATTTTTGTCGGAAGGACGGTTGTTCGAGCTTTCCTACATTAATTTGAGGTTCATTCTTATTTATTTTCCCGGAAAATTTTAGTGCAAAACAAAAACAATGGATAAGTGCATGGTCCGAGTCGAAATAAGTGTTCCAAAAAGAACGACAATCCTGGATACAACCACGCCATCTATAACTAATTGCTACATGAGCTATTTGAGTCCACCGTTGTCCGGGTGCTGGAGGATTCCATGTAGCACAAAGTCTAACACTACATCTGAAGTTTACTACTTAAATATAGTCTATGTTCAACGCAGCTATCTAAAAGACGTTCACCATTATCGTTGCGCGTCGTGCTTAAAGTGTATCTCCCACCTAACTGAAATTCTGCGTTACTTAAGCGTCAAACTTTAGCATTCATGTCATCGACATCGTACTATTATTCGACAATCAGGATGCTGCCAAGACCACCTTGAATAGATTAACAGACGTTGTTCCGTCTTTCGGTATGAAATTCGCACCCTATAAATGTAAGATACTGTTACAGGATCACCCATCACTCACTCCAACGTTGTGACTGCAGAATGAAGATCTAGACATAGTCGACAGGTTTGCATATCTTGGGAACTCTATCAATAACGTAGGCAATATGTCCGACGAGGTGAGAATATGGATCGCGAAAGCTAGAGTAGCTTTCTCGAACCTTCGTCATTTATGGATAAACACGAATATTTCACTTTGCCTTAAAGGTCGTGTTTACAATGCATCTGTACGCGCAGTCTTACTATATGCTAGTGAAACTTTGCCTCTTAGAGCTGATGATTTGAAACGCTTACAGGCATTCAATCATAATTGTTTGAGAAGGCTTCATCAACTTCGTTGGCTCGGTCACGTTTTGCTCATGCTCTCATTTTGATTGCGCAGTAGAACTCTGTTCTCTCATTCAGAACCAAATTGGCCTAAGAAACAAGGTGGACAGATTTTGACATGGCAGAAACAATTGAAGTCACTTACATCCAAATTGGGTAGTATAGGACCCACTCGTCTGCCAGGATGGGGTCCTCGTGCGCATCATAGTTCTTGGTTAGAAACCCTTAGCGATATGGCATCGAATCGAGCTCAGTGGCAGATCTTGTTGCAGATGTCTAGTAGAATCATCTTCGTAACTTTCTTTTCTTAGTAGGGCAAAGTTAGCTGCGAGGTCTGTTTGTTGATGACGTGATACAGTGAAATCCGCAAGGAAGCTGTATTGCTAATGTCGCCTTGCCCGAATGCTGACTTGGCCATAATGGTGTTGTGGAGAAGTTCAGTTTGCATTATTTCTGAGTTATCCTGATAACTTTACTCATAGTAGCAAGGTATTCCTTCTCTCTCTGCTTCTCTCTGTCTCTCGTAAATATTACTAATTATTTGTCTAAATTCACTTATACAATTTTTTTCACTCCCTATGGTTATATGGCAGTGAAACATTAGTCACTTTTGACTTTTGTATGGCTGGACATGATGATGATGATGATAATGATGATTCATGTCACCCATAACCAGGACTATATCTGAGCTTCGTGCTCTACTTGGTAAGGAACTTAGTTCGTAGTAAAAAGCGTCCTTGCTCTCGTCTGTGCTGCAGTCGGCAGGAGCATATGCAGATACATCGAAGAGGCAACGTTGATAACGGTTTCATTTATTGATTTTATTAAAGGTATTTAAACATGCCGCACACAATCGACTATTTAAAGGGATTCATTCAGCTCGTGCGCTAAGTGACACCTGAAAGGATGAAATCTTGGTCTCCGTTAATGTATGTATATGCTTGTATATATCAGTGCTAACTACAGCAAATTTTTTTAGCATTAGTCCGTTTGCTTTTTGTCGTATCTAAATTGTATGTAAGCCATTTATTTTATTGAAGTATTGCATTTGTCAATTTATTCCTAAGGTGTACAAAAGTTATTCGTTCAACTGACAATTTTTTGTATTCGTTCACAGTAACAACCATTACTATCGCCAAAAAAGCTCAATAATAAAATCATGGCCATTGATCTGGAAAAGGTTATCAATGACATGCAACAGTTGTCGGATAGATTGCGTGCTCGTAACAGTGATGCAGACTTGATTCTTGCCGAGGCGGAGACAGTTCATTCGCGCCTGGAAATGATGCTTGTTCACGAAGAGGAGGTGCTCAGTTTGACAGAGATGGCCAACAAACTGTCTCGTCGATCCACGGGTGCAGCTAATGGTAAACACCAAAAGCTATTACTCTGCATGGCAGCCGAGAACAAACAGGTTGGACAGCTGCGCTCCGAAAACGAAGCGTTAAGAAAGTCACTGGATGAGCATCAAGACGCTCTTGAACTAATCATGACCAGGTATCAATTCTTGTTCGTTCTACCCACTAATGTGTAAGCTAGATGCCGTAGTGGACAAGGCTTAGCGAATTTTATCTGCAAAGTCTCAGTATGTTAATATGTCTGTCATAATGGTGAGTAGTATGACGATGAAAATGATGATTATGATGAAGAAAAAGATGATAATAACGATTTTGATGCTGCTAATGATGCGTAGAGTGAAATGGATGAGGATTACGATGATTATGATGATGCGGATGAGGATGATTGGTATTATTATTTTGATGCGTTTTCCAAATCTCCCCAATCCGTTACATATTGCAAACAACGTGTTTAACGATAAAGTGACCTCGAAATCGTTTTGAGTTTGAAGTCGAAACTCCTACTTTTGATGATTTGGCAGAGATTTACGGTCCGATTAGGGAGCGCAAAGCCGCCGGAGACGATGTACGTCTTTCTGGATTTCTTATGTTCGGTGTAATAGAGGTTTAGAATGATCTGAACACGATAATTTCCGCAATCTAGACGGAGGAATCGGTCTCAAAAGAGCGGAAACGTGTCGTGGTGTCTATTCACAAAAGTGGTGGTGATAGAACTCCTGCTAACTGATGCGGTATCAGTTCGCTTTCTACTGCAGCAAAGGTGACTACTGGTATTATCCTCGGCTAAATTCGCGAAGAGTGAACGAAGCGAATTTGGCCAACTTAAGTAGAGTTCCGACCGAAAATGAGATACGAGAATAAAATTCATGCATTACACTGCACTCTTCAGTATCAATGAACACGTTATTGCTTTTCTAGTCTACTCAGCTGCTTCCGACTCTGTCTCAGCTGTAAGTTTCTGGCGAGCTATGCTAAATGATGGTGTACTGACTAAATTTGTTTGATTAATCAAATTAGTAAGGGCCCTGCTGAACTTTTCGCAATAGACCCCGGCGTTCGAAAGTGATGCGTCATTGCTCGCATCCTGTTTAAATATATTATCGATTTAGTCTTTGGTAAGATCACCACAACACTCCGCGGAATTGGTGTTTGTGTCCGTATTGTTGACTTAAAATACATTGTCGATGCTGTTCAGATGGCAGAAATGAAGCCGAGCTTCAGAAGGTCATTGCTTGATCTCATCATGTGTCTGCTCGTTATAGACTGATTCTAAGCATATAGAAATTGTAGTCATGGCCTAGTTTGATTTAGTTTACCTAGGATCTCTGGTGATGCTTGACGATTTTGGTGCTTCAGAAATCTCTAGACGTTTTAGCTTTGCGTTTGCTGATTTTGGAAACTTGCCAAAATCACTTTGGAATTTCCCTTTTATTTCACTGAGCAGTGAGTCCAAGGTCTTCACGTTAAGCATGATATCAAACTTTCTTTATTCTGCAGATACGACACAGAGTAGTAACCGTCGCCTGGATGGCCTTGTTTATCAATGAATTCACTCGGTTTGGTTTAGTTCATTTACAGATGAGCATCACAAAGCATTAAGATAGAATCTAGTTTACAAGCTAATCAATCCTATGCAGCCATTCTTTGAATTTCCATTATCTTCGTATCTTGTTATGAAATGTCCTTTGCGCTGGTTAGGCCACTGTTCGAGGCGGCAATTTTCTCATCTTGCTCGCCAGGTCACCGTAGCTTCTCCGGAGGTCGGCTTGAACTACAGAGATATGACAGCCAAGTCCTGCTCGAATAATATTGTTAGTGGTATTAGTTATATGATCACGACACCGTAATTTCGCTAACCAAGGGAAATTTGAATGGGCGAAAATATTTAAGAGTGTAGCGGAAAACAGTTTTAAGTTAATAGGCCTTGTTAACTATGCCTTTTCGGCATAGTCCAACATTGCGAAAAGTCTAAGTCACCTTTTATTTTATTGCTTTTACATATTTTATGTTAGTGTTTTTTTCATTCTTGGTCATCGACGAATTCGTTTAACAAGGTCCTTTGCCCACATTTACATGAACATTTGCCTTATTATTTCTGCTTCTTTAAAATTGTGAAAACCTGTGGAATCGCCCCTCCGATTCTCGAAGCACCAAGTTCAAGGACATCAAGTAAATTTTTTCCCCGATTTTTCTTTAGTTCGCTTAAACATAATGAATGATTGGCTTTAGAGGTCACCCCATGGACTGTTTTTTGATTAAATGACTCGTTCTTTAGATGAATGTCAGTACACAGACCGCGAGGATGCGTTTTTTATTGGGACGCTAATCGAAAGACCATCGGCAGCGTATAATGTTAAGCAATGTAGATTGCTTTGGCAGAAGAACTGCTTGAGATTGTCGCTTATGAATATTATTTTATTGGCTACTGAGGAAATTCTACAGGATTTTTGGAATTGCAGTGTATACATGTAATCTTTAGACTAGCTACTAACCACAACACACTTAGATGATAGACACGCTTGGTGAATCTAGTGGCAAACGGGGTCCGGTAAAAAGGCTTATTTAATCATTCTTTATTAGATTGGAATCGTTGGGATGTTAAAAAGGTTTTATGAAAACAGATTTTTCCACTTAACCTTCATTAACTGCATGAAGTGTGGGTAACTTTATTTTAGTAGTATTCGCTAAGTAAGCGATTTCTTAAATAATTTTAGGGATTTCAACGTTCCTTTATAAACAAAAGGTGCCTGAAATTCAAACTGATATCACAACTAACGATTGCGGGACAATTGATAGAATTCGCAGATCGGTAAAATCCTGATTCCTTTTCATGTCCAGCTTCAGAGTTTGTTTCTTCATTTATTGTTGGGTTCTAACTTGTCCCAGTTCCATTTTTAGGTTTAATACCATACTCACAGGAAATCAACTTGTGGCGAATTTAATATCCTCATTCAAGAGAGATCTATTTATATTTATTTTACTTCATAAAGTATTTTTCTTGTCTGGCGCAGTATCTGGCCTTAATAACTGTTCTCTTATACTCACATGTATACACGAAAATACTCCCCCCCTACACACACAAATCTATACACGCATGTATGTGTCCTCTAATCCAAATTGACATTTATAGAATAAATATAAATAAATCGTATGGATTGGTATATACGCCTATACGTGATGTCACGATTTATTAAATTTCTATTCCAGATGCGTAGAAGAATGAACAAAATTTCTATTTACTTTATATAACTATAATCCTCAATTCAAGATATGCCTAATCTCATAGTGTTTCAATAGGCTATAGAGAGAGTGAGCTTAATAAAGCTGTTGATAGAATATAGTATGACTCGGGCTAAATTCTCGGTTTACCTAATCTCATACATCAGCTGTATTGCTCATGTCGCCTTGCCCTAATGCCAACTTGACCATAATAGTGTTATGGAGAGGTTTAGTTTTCCTCATTTTTTTTAGTTATCCTGATAAAGTTACTCATAGTAGCAAGGTATTCCTCTCTCTCTCTCTCTCTCTCTCTCTCTCTCGTAAATCTCACTAAAATTTGTCTAAATTCACATATATACTTTTTTCAATCCTTATGGTTATATGACAGTGAAACATTAGTCACTTTTTACTTTTGTATGGCTGGACATGATGATGATGTCTGTGATAGGTTATGGAGATAGTGAGGATAATTAAACTGTTGTACTTGATGTTGAAATTGTGGCTTTTTTGACCATTTAATTTTTTAAATTAACTTTTATTCTAACTTAAATAAACAAAGTTGCTGCTTTTTAATATTAGTATCGTCGTCAATTTTATTCAACTCAGTCTATGTTATGAGGTGTTATTTAAAACGCCTCTTATTCGTTCTTTTTTATGAACGCGTCTCATTCGCTTACTGTTAAATACTGTTTGTTGCGAAGAGCTAATGTATATGCAAGTATGTATTAGGTTTTGCGAACCTAGAAACAAATTAGTTCAGTTGTGACCAGAAGGATAAACCAAAGGCAGCATGAACGGAAAGTATAATCTCATTCACATTCGACTCATCAGTAGGAGCCGGTATTACGCCAGTAAGCACGAAACGAATGTGCATGAGATTATACTTTCCGTTCATGCTGCCTTTGGTTTATCCTTCTGGTCACAACTGAACTAATTTGTTACTAGGTTCGCAAAACCTAATACATACTTGCATATATATTAGCTCTTCGCAACAAACAGTATTTAACTGTAATATATTGAATTGAATGATGTCATGCTTACCGCGAAATGTGATAACTGATATCGATGAAGGCCAGAGTGTATGGTTTAACTGGAGTAACAGGTGTTCGGAAATTGTTGTAATTCTCAATTTGGGTGAACTTTAGCATAAATTTATATCCATCAGGTTGGTATCATGTACCGACTCGGAAACCATAGTGTTAGTATCCGGTACTCATCGATTTAAAAAAGGTATCAGTTACTAACACAATAGCCATAGTGTTGGTATCCTTTACAGACTCGGTATATATATTATATATAGTGTGAGTTAGCATTGAAGTCGTATTGTCGTTGACTTTAGATTATGTTAGCTTCACTATTACAGGTTTACACATCTCGTCTAGGAGATTGTACTGTCCTATTATTCCACATTCTTCTACCAAATATATAGTGGTTAAAGGGCGTAATACCGGCTCCTACTGATGAGTCGCCAGTAAGCACGAAACGAATGTGAATGAGATTATACTTTCCGTTCATGCTGCCTTTGGTTTATCCTTCTGGTCACAACTGAACTAATTTGTTACTACATTCGCTTACTGTTTGGAAACACGTTTGAATTGCAGTTTGTTGTATTATATATATATATATATATATATATATATATATATATATATATATTCTTATAATTAGGAAAACAACACATAAATAACAAAGTGGATAAGGCCATTTATTTCGTGAATACTAAACATCTCTTATACAATCATACATATTTATACATTTTGGGTTTTCAATTGATTATGCTATTGGTAACAAATCTGACTCGTTATTACTGTTGTTTCTTGTTTTGACTAGTTGGTGAGTGTGTATGCGTGTTTGTATGTAAAGGTCATTCTCGCAGTATTGCGAAGTGATGTCTGAGATCTTGTCATTATTGTTTTGGTATCTTGAGAGTTAGCCATTTGTGCACATTGTTCACTGTTACATGTACAAGTGCTATTTTTCCCAGTATAGTTGATCGTTTCACCCCGCTGCGCAAGATTGCTATTTTCGCTTGGTAACAACGCTAATGTTGATTGCAATGTTAAACGCTCACATTGTTTGGAGACTTCTGTCATCGTATGCGCCTCTGTTATTTCCACTTCACATTGTTGCCAATCCGATTGTACGTTTGTTGATTCTAGTAGAGGGCCTGTTTGTTCTTGGCTGGATACTAGTAGATTGTTGTTGAATTTTGTTATTCTTGGCCAGTCGATAAGGATATCATGTTGATGAAACTTTTGAATATTAAGGTCAGGTGCTTGTTGTTTTATGTAAAGTGCTTCGTAGATAAATAATAATTTTTCGGATTTTGCTTTATGTAGAATTGTGAAATTGGTCGAATTGACAGGGTGCCCCGTTGCCAATATATGATCGGAAATAGCTGATTTTCCTGACGGTGGCAAGCCTTTGTTAATCAATTTCTGTGGCAAATGTTGCTGGATTCTGCTTATCAATTGCTTCTTCGTACGTCCGATATATGTGCTACCGCACATACATGAGAATTTGTAGACTATGAATGATTTGGAGAGAATTGGCAATTGATCTTTGGCATCCAACCTCATGATTCTCTGTGTACTGAATGTCATATTAACTTTAACACTGGGAAAGTTGTCCTTAGTTATTCTATTCAGCTGCCGTGCAATTATTGAGGCTGGTATGTCGCCTCTAAATGGTAAGTTCAGGAAAACCTGCTTGCCGGTATCCTCTCTAGTACGAATCTGCCGTGGTCTGATGTTGACATCAATGAACCGCTCTGGGTAGTTGTTCATTAGCAAAATTTTCCTCAGGTAGCCCAGTTCTTCCTCAATCTTGTGTTCAGAGCAGATCTTCCTGATTCTGTTTGCTAGGTTGTTTACTAAGGGATATACTACCGTCAGATCAATGGTGTAGCTATGGGAAGTTGCATCGCACCCCTCCTGGCAGATGTATACATGTATCACCTGGAAAAAACGAGCCTAAAAGGTATAATTGACCAGTGCACACTCTACAAAAGGTATGTAGATGATATCTTGTTGTTCATCTCAGAGGCAGCAGACCCTTCCGAAATCCTCAAACAAGCAAATGGAGTCGATCCAGACATCAAATTCACTCTCGAGGTAGAGAAAGATGACAGTTTTCCCTTCCTTGACATCAAACTCACTCGAGAAGCAAACGGAGATTTGACACTGGCCATACATAGAAAATCTACTTTCACCGGACAATACATTCATTACAACAGTAGTGTGCCAAAATCCCACAAAAGAAACTTAGTAAACAACCTAGCAAACAGAATCAGGAAGATCTGCTCTGAACACAAGATTGAGGAAGAATTGGGCTACCTGAGGAAAATTTTGCTAATGAACAACTACCCAGAGCGGTTCATTGATGTCAACATCAGACCACAGCAGATTCGTACTAGAGAGGATACCGGCAAGCAGGTTTTCCTGAACTTACCATTTAGAGGTGACATACCAGCCTCAATAATTGCACGGCGGCTGAATAGAATAACTAAGGAATACTTTCCCAGTGTTAAAATTAATATGACATTCAGTACACAGAGAATCATGAGGTTGGATGCCAAAGATCAATTGCCAATTCTCTCCAAATCATTCATAGTCTACAAATTCTCATGTATGTGCGGTAGCACATATATCGGACGTACGAAGAAGCAATTGATAAGCAGAATCCAGCAACATTTGCCACAGAAATTGATTAACAAAGGCTTGCCACCGTCAGGAAAATCAGCTATTTCCGATCATATATTGGCAACGGGGCACCCTGTCAATTCGACCAATTTCACAATTTTACATAAAGCAAAATCCGAAAAATTATTATTTATCTACGAAGCACTTTACATAAAACAACAAGCACCTGACCTTAACATTCAAAAGTTTCATCAACATGATATCCTTATCGACTGGCCAAGAATAACAAAATTCAACAACAATCTACTAGTATCCAGCCAAGAACCATTAGGCCCTCTACTAGAATCAACAAACGTACAATCGGATTGGCAACAATGTGAAGTGGAAATAACAGAGGCGCATACGATGACAGAAGTCTCCAAACAATGTGAGCGTTTAACATTGCAATCAACATTAGCGTTGTTACCAAGCGAAAATAGCAATCTTGCGCAGCGGGGTGAAACGATCAACTATACTGGGAAAAATAGCACTTGTACATGTAACAGTGAACAATGTGCACAAATGGCTAACTCTCAAGATACCAAAACAATAATGACAAGATCTCAGACATCACTTCGCAATACTGCGAGAATGACCTTTACATACAAACACGCATACACAACACAAACACAAACGCATACACACTCACCAACTAGTCAAAACAAGAAACAACAGTAATAACGAGTCAGATTTGTTACCAAAAGCATAATCAATTGAAAACCCAAAATGTATAAATATGTATGATTGTATAAGAGATGTTTAGTATTCACGAAATAAATGGCCTTTATCCACTTTGTTATTTATGTGTTGTTTTCCTAATTATAAGAATACTGTGTTAATTAAAACGGCATGGATATCATAAATATATATATATATATATATATATATATATATATATATATATATATATATATATATATAATAGCCGAAAATGCGTGTAATAAGCAATTTTGGTGATGTCGGAGATGAGCTGCATAATTGTACATCACACGCACCCTGTTAGAAACTTTGGCCGTGGCGATTTTGGCTACTTTAAATCAAGGTTGCGATCTTGATATAAACACCTGACCCATTGTGTACATACATTTGTCTGTATAAACTAAGTTTTGTATAGTGTGGAAAAGTAAATTCATCCAGTAGACCGGTTTCGTCCTTATTGGGAACTCATCACATACTGTCCAGAATTTGCCGCGGACAGGGCTACTGCCCGTCAATACCTGATAAGGAAAAGTACGATCTAGTAGATTAAATTCATTTGCTGTCCAAAGCAATATTTAGTCTATACATGAAGCATGTACAGTTGTTTTTCTATTATGTTCTAACTCAATATAACTTTATAGAGCACCTTTGTCAGTCTTATAATTGGAAATCAGAAATGGATAGCTGGAACTTCAGGCCAAAAGCGATGCTCTCGAGGATGCACAGAATGTGAAGTCTGTCAAAACCGTAATTTGGAATATAACAGAAAATTGAATGAAATACACTGGTCTAGGAGATTATTTGTATGAATGTAAATCAAATTCTCTTTCGTTCAAATCCCAGTCGCAGTAATTTTGGGTACTACTGATAATTGCGCAATAAGGAATAAACTGATCTAGTCGATTAATTATATTTGCTGTCTTATCTAGTGTTACGCTTACACATACACACACACACACACATATATATATATATATATATATACTCGCTTATTTAACATGTCATTGCGTTCGTTCGGAAATTATTACAGATATCGGTCTCAGATGAATTCGATGATGCAAGAGAATCGTGTTGCTCAAATCGTTGAGTCTACTTTGAATGGCGACTTCAGTTTTGGCATGCCTGTACCTATGCTAGGTAAAAGCGGATTAACTGACGCTCTAGGTAAGTATGATTTATTGGAATTTTGACATAAGAAATACCTTGTATTTTGTAGCACAGGTTTATTATGAAAACATGTTTATACAGCAGAATTAAATGATTATTTTATTTTTGTCTGATCTGATTTCGACTAAACAATGTGGTTCTTGATCGAGCAATTTAAATAAAGCAAAGATAACTAAGTTGGACTACTTGTATAAATTGTATAACGTCAAACGAAGCAAAATCGCATATGCTGGAAAGCCCACATTATCATCATGTCCAGCCACACAAAAGTCAAGTGACTAATGTTTCACTGCCCTATAACCATAGAGAGTGAAAAAAAGTATATAAGTGAATTCAGACAAATTATTATTGAGATTCTCAAGAGGGAGAGAGAGAAGGAATACCTTGCTACTATGAATAAATTTATCAGGATAACTCACAGAAATAAGGCAAACTAAACCTCGCTACAACATCATTATGGCCAAGTTAGCATTCGGGCAAGGCGATATCAGCCCACACGCGAGTAATTACCAGTGCATGCTCAATTAATGCACCCATTTAATTTATCTAATTGAGTGCGGGGAAAGATGATTGTAACTGATAGTTTACGCTGTATGCAGTTCCATTTCATTTCTTTTAAAAACTGAATATCTGCCTTGGTTGCAGTGTGATTTGTGCATACGTTTTGTTCGGCTATTGCGGAAATATTCTCTTCTATATCAGTTTTTGAATTCTGTTTTTTAATAATTTTCCAGCCATATTTGCATAGCGCACTAACTGCAGTTACATGTGTATGAATAATAAATATTAGATCGCGGAAGGTTTGTCCTTTTCACTTATGCTAAACAAGTGCTTGTGTAAAACTAAACATTACTTTTTTATTAGGCATCTGAGTAGTTGCTGACTGTCTAATTCGTCAAGTGAATCTTTCTGATAAGTATGCAGTTCAAAAGCTAATTTAACATATATGTAAAGTTCTTCGTTTGGATGCCACTTTACTCATAGTTATTGTTTTCATGCCTAAAATCTTAATTCAATAAACCTTTCGCGAGGCAAAATTGCTAATTAAGCTGTTTTGAGAACTTCCATCTTACGTTTCGCCTATAAGCATTCTAAGAGAAGACAAATATTATTCAATTTCATAAAAATTGAAAAAAGCATTTTTTGACGCTTTGTGTCGCAACAATTAAATTCGATTAATGAAGCCACGTATAATTTCTGGGCTCGGTTTTACAAGTACGTATGATTATATTAATAACATAAGCAGAGTATGAACAGCGATTCAAACCGCGCTAAGTTAATGAAGATAGATCAGGGACTATGAAGAGAGTAATACTGCGATGCGTGCGAAGCAATTCAACACAAGTGGATGGTACACATAATATTATGCATCTTCTTAAACAAGCAAAATTGACTGGTGTACGTGCGGCCAAAATGTACGACCTGCCGAAGGTTCGGCGAGTAGTTGATAAGACCAGCTTGCCACCGCCAAGATTAATAATCAACATTCCACAACACAATTTAGCGAGCAGACTAAAAGCAATAGAAATTAAAATGTTGATTATTTGGGTTCACGACCCCTTTGATTTCGTGAAAGAAATAAAACAGCACAGTGCCAATTATAAGAATTTAATTTCATTCTCTGTTAAATATCTGAGTACAAGCATCTCTGTCGATGCAAACTGTAGATTTTTTCTGTGAATTTTTCAATGCTAGCCACTCTTTGTTCCCTATGTCCTCAATTTATCTTAAAATTATCTGACATAGGTAAGTACATAAATGTAGAACTAGAGCTTAAGGGACTTTCGCTCGTTTGAGTGTGAGTCGCTCATATTGCCAACAACTGCATTCGGTTACAAGATTGTGGGCCTAGTTTTCTTACGCTTTCAACCATTTACCGGAGTTGTCTCGGTATGCTGACGTGCAGGTGGTGTAATTGGCCTTCTCAAATAGTGCCCTTATCAACGCAATTAAGGTTTTAACTGGCCTACTTGTAAATTGTTTTCTCGAGTAAAGTCTTCCTGCGCTTAGTTGGCCATTCTATGTAAAAATCAGCGAATAATTTTATTCACAATGTGGTCCAACATTGATTGCTATAGAGCATCATCTCTCAAGTCACTACCATTTAAAGGAGGACCGACTTGAAAACATTGGTCTTTGTGTGTAGACAAATAGAGAGACAGGCCCAGATTGGTTGTCATTATTTGCTACAGGAAGCTCTTACGCGGCTTTAATGTTTGGTAATCCAGCAAAAATCGACTCGTATAGTATAGTCAGGCATTCGAATTAAACGAATTCGTTGACGTCTGGCAGCATTGCGCCGTTCAGCACAATTTTATAATCCGGATTATAATTGACCGCTATCAAAACGTTAGGATACTTCTTGAGCGCAGTAAATGGCTGTGGTCTACCTGTCCAGCCATCAGAACAGCGTCATCAACGTACTCAAGGTCAACAAGCCGGCTATCACCACCGGGAAGTGTTGCAATGACCTAATAAAACTGCTTTGGAAGCCTGATTAAACAAGGTGAGACCAGTGACACCAGTTTGCCGAACGCCGTAGCTAATCGCAAGACATTCGTAATATCTGTACTAGTACAAATACAGGCCGATTTGTTATTATATCAGGCTTTAAGAAATCGAACTATTTGTCTGTTATACCGTCATTAAGCTTAACTCGCCATGACTCACATTGTACGGAATAAATAGTGCTGCAAAGTCTAGAAAGAAACCGATGATTTGCCAATTATACTGATGATGATTCTCTAGAGTTCCGCAATATACATGATTTGATACTTGTAGCCCATTTCACATCTCAATTGTGCCTGAAATGATCTAGTTCGCTTCTCTCACTCTTCACATTTCCTTCTGAAGATAGTGATATTGACTACAACAAAAGCACTAAGGATAATCAATTTTAGTACTGAGGTAATTATTTCATGTATGTCTACTAGCGATAGATTGGGCGTTCTCGACTATGCAAACGATAAATTATTCTATTCGACAATCGGGATTCTGTTCAGGCCACCTTGAATAGATTATCTGTCGTTCTTCTTCTTCTTTAGGTTGGGAATTCACACCCTCTAAAAATCTATAAGACTTTTACGGGATCACGCACCACTCACTCCAAATCTGCGACTTCGGAATGAAAATCTGGACATAATTAAGAGATTTCCATAACTCAGGCAATGTTTCTGACAAAGTTAGTTTTAGAATCGAAAGCTAGATTAGCTATCTCTGACCTTCGCCATATATGGAGGAACTGTAGTATTTTTTTCTACTGTTTTAATATATTATACGCTTTTGAGACTTGGCCTCTTACACGCTTACAGGCAATCGAACACTGGTGTTTGAAAAGCATAACAAATTTTGGTTTCCCACAAAATATAACCCATGTTGACATGCGTAGACATAGTTTTGGATCTGCCAACAATAGCGCTCCATCAACTTCGTTGGATCGATCATAATTTCTTATATATTTGATTGCCACGTAGAGCTCGGTTCTCTCATCTTGCACCAGATTGGCGCAAGACTCAAGGTATAAATCCATATTAACAAGATCCTCCAACAAATATATCGCACTCATGAGATATTTTTGTCTTAATTATTGTCTTTATTATTATTATTATCATTATTAAAACTTAATTTTTATATTTTAATTTTATTTTTGAAATTAAATCAATTTTTTTCTCATTAAGAATTAATTACTAACGATGATGATGAGGAGGATGATGATGATGATGATACTGTCGGATTTATGAAGGCAAAAATAAAGAATAAACGGCAGCGTAAAATGCAGTGGAGCATCATTAAATAAACGAACTTAATATTTTAATTTTCCTTTTAAAGGAGAACCACCATCTGAAATATTTACTCGACTAATTGAACCAGTAGTAATTTCGCAACTACTTAAAACAAAATTTTCCTTGCATCTTACATTAAAATGCCTGAAAATTAAGTTCGCTGCAACCAAAAAAAACCTACATTATTTGTTTATACTGGCTGATTTTTAAATTAGGAAATCCAAAAGCATTCTAGACTTAATATAGCTGGAGAAGTAGAGAAAATTTTGCGCAATAACCGTAAAATTTATTTAATAAATTACAAACCAGCGGGATTTTCAGGCATTATTAGAGATGAGATGTGAAAAGGAGCTGCATATCGCGAAATCTATTAATAGAAACATTCTCAACTCAGCAGTTGAATGAAACAAATAAATTTCTGTACGAATGGTATATAAACTGGTGAATTTAACAGTAATTGATTGCGCGGGTGGTGGTAACAATTCTTTAAATCAAGCTTGCGAGCTTGTTCTCTCATCCAGTACCAAATTGGCGTAAGAAACAAGGTGGGCAGATTTTGACATGGCAGAAACAATTAAAGTCACTTACATCCAAATTGGGTAGTATAGGATCCACTCGTCTGCCGGGATGGGGTCCTCGTGCACATCACAGTTCTTGGTTAGAAACCCTTAGCGATATGGCAGCGAATCGAGCTCAGTGGCGATCTTGTTGCAGATGTATAGTAGAATCATCTTCGTAACTTTCTTTTCTTAGTAGGGCAAAGTTAGCTGCGCGGTTCGGTTTGTTTATGACGTGATACGGTGAAATCCGCAAGGAAGCTGTGTTGCTGATGTCGCCTTGCCCGAATGCTAACTTGGCCATAATGGTGTTGTGGAGAGGTTTAGTTTGCCTCATTTCTGTGAGTTAACCTGATAAATTTACTCATAGTAGCAAGGTTTTCCTTCTCTCTCTACCCCTCTCCCTCTCTCGTAAATCTCAATAATAATTTATCTAAATTCACTTTATACTTTTTTTCACTCCTTATGGTTATATGGCAGTGAAACATTAGTCACTTGACTTTTGTGTGGCTGGAAATGGTGATGATGATGATGATGGGTAAATACGCCTATATGACAAACAATAATAACATTTCTCAACTTTTGTAGGGCGCGTTATACTCATAGTAGTTCTTTTCAGTTACCGTATGTGGAAATGGGCTTGAGGTACCCACACTGCTACTTTATTGAAGTCTACGGACCGAAAGCCAATGTGTCAGAAGCCCTACTTTAGACTAAGCGCAAAAATTCCTGTCACTCGATATTTGCAAGAACAAATCGCTTGCTAAGTATCAGCTGCTGGTTGAAGTAAGCTATTCTTTTTCGCCAGAATTACATTCGCTCTAGTGAATTTAATCACTTATGCGACAATAACCATTTCTTCTAGACGAGCTTTAGTATTTATTAGTTCGGCGGTTAAAACATGCAATCGTCCTGTACTTATAACGCGATATCTGTTCTATAATTTATCATAACCAAGGTTGCGATCTTGATATTAACACCTGGTCCATTAAGTACTTACTTACTTTACTGCGGCTGACTCCTTTTGGAGGATAAGTCGGCTCCACATTTCATGGAGTTTCTTGGGAATTTGATACAAGTGGTGTCCCCTCACCACTCGTACATTCATTTGTCAGTATAAACTAAGAATTGTGTAGTGTAGAAAAGGCAATTCATCCAGTAGACTGGTTTGGCACTTATTGGGAACTCATCACGTACTGGCCAGAATTTTTCGCGGACAGGGCTCGAAACTGGACACGTCTGCTTCGTAATATGGTGCTCTAACCACTGAACCACCCAGCCGCACACTACACACAATTTTCAGTTGTATACTAATGTAATTTGGTTAGTCTATTTTTCCTTTAGGTGGAGCTCATATGGCATCCATTTAGACCCAAAGTTCCAAAAAATGTGTCATTTCTGAACAGACACCACACTTCATAGGGAAGTGTTATTGAAATAAACATTTATATAATTAAATGAACATTGGTTGCGCGGGCAGTGATAACAATTACTTTTAATCAAGGTTGCGAACTTGACATAAATATCTGACTCATCAAGTACATACATATGCCAGTATAAACTAAGAATTTTAAAGGGTAGAAAAGGCAATTCATCCTGTAGACCGGTTTCTTCCTTATTGGAAACTCATCACGTACTGGCCAGAAATTGCCGCGCGCAGATTTGGTATGGTCAGGTGGAACTTAAGGCTCCAACTAAAGGAAAGGCTAACCGAAAACTGTTAGTATATGACTGAAAATTGTTTATAGTGTGAGGCAGGGTTGATTATTTAATAGCGCAACAGATTGGGATGCGGTTGTGCCCATGCTCGACCCCTGTCTTTCGCAAATGTTGGACAGTACGTGATGAGTTCCAAGTAAGTACGAAACCAGTCTGTAGGATGGATTTCACCTTTTTTACACAATAAAATACTTCTTTTATACTGACAAATGTATGTACACAATGGGTCCGATTTTTATATCAAGATCGCAGCCTTGATAAATGTATTTGTTATCACAGCCCACGAAACCAATGTTCGTTCAGTTGTTTTGTTCGGTGGAGAAGTTTCGAATGCCACTTGCGCAATCCTTAGTCGGTCCACAGTACACCATAAGCTTCCAAAAACAAACTATTGAAGGAAATTCTGTATTTCTTGTAGTCACTCCATTTATACTTTTTACTGTTCTTAAAATACATTGGTGCGGATCACGTGTGCGTGTATGTTCATACCTATTAATTAAGGTTGTGACCTTGGTAGAAGCAGCTGACCCATTATGTACGTACATATGCCAGTATAAACTAAGTATTGTATAGTGTATAGAAAACAATTCATCCAGTAGAACAGTTCCGTCTTTATTGTGAACTCATAACTTACTGACCAGGGTTCGAACCTGGACACGTCTGCTTCGTAATCTGGTGCTCTAAGCACTGGGCCACCCTGCCGCACACTAAAAAATTTTCAGTTATTTACTAACATAAGTTTCATGGTTAGCCTTTCCCTTAGATGCCGTCTATATGGCATCCTTCAGACCTAAAGTTCCAGTTAAGCATTATAGGTCAGACACCATACTAAAAAGGAAAAATGGTATTTAATTGAACAGTTAATATAAATAAATGAACATTGGTTGTGCGAGCAGTGATATCAGTTCCTTTAATCAAGGTCGCGATCTTGATATAAACACCTCACCCATTATGTAAATACATTTGCCAGTATAAATCGGGCATGGTGTGGTGTAGAACAGACAATTCATCCAGTAGACCGGTTTCGTCCTTATAAGTTTATTTTGACAAATGTATGCACATAATAGATCAGGTGTGTTTATTTAATTATATATGCCCATAATTGTTATGTTCATCCAACTAAGAGAGCCTAGAGTGGCCGTATATGAATTTAACATTTGCATTCTTAAGACTTGTTTTTTTTAATTGAGGCCGTCATCACATTTTATGGGTTGGGGAGCCCAATAAATCATATTCTCACTTCATAACCTCGTGCCAGGTTAAGTGATAAAAATAAGAAAGCAGACTAACCAAGCAAATGTGAAATTTTACTTAATCTACGCATGTTGTACTTAGGAATAGCTTGTTATAATATCACTGAAAAGGCGCACGTCACAAATGTGCTTGTCTCTGTGTTTTTCTACATAGCTTTAATTAACACACATGTATATCTTTGAAAATGAAACTGCAATAAGTAGAAGTTAATTTACTTTTTGCACGCGTCAGACTAATTATTTAATACTTCACATTTGAAATGATGCAATACCAGAGTGATTTGAATAGAGAGGGTAGGGGCAAGACACACAAAATATCATATTCAGTAAAATTTGATGCTTAATTAAGGTATGAAATAAAATTAGTGCTTATTAGACAAGAAAATTATGAAAATTATTTATCGAAAGAATAAGCAATTGAAGGAAAGAAGATGAGAGTCCTTTAACAAGAGCTTTAAAAAATAAACTAAAAGTTAAAACATGGCATTTAGAAGGAATGTATTCTCAATAATTGATTAGCCAGTAATGAGATATCAACCAACTAATAAGCCCATCTTAAACCGATATTTGTAACATTCTTTTCTTCGAGGTTTGGCTGGGTTTATGATGTGATAAAGTGAAAGCTACAGGAAAGCTGTGTTGCTGATGTTGCCTTGGTTCAATGCTGAATTGGCCATAATGGTGTTGGGGAGAGGTTAGTTTTTCTCACTTCTGTGTTATCTAGATAAATATGCTCATAGTAACTAGGTACTCTCTTATAAATTTCACTTACATTTTGTGCGCTTCAATTATTATTTTTATCGTTTTATATATATTTTTTGTTGTTGGAACCGACAAAGTTTGTCCCATTGGGATACCTATAATTTGTTTAGAAAATATTTTTCTAAATTCTAAAGAAGTAAGGGACTTACTTGCATGCATCATTTCTATGATATGTCAAATCGTAATCATAATTCCTAATATTGACGGGTGATAAACAAGGTACTGGTATATTTGTTTGCATAGATACATCTAGGTTAATTATCCTATCACTTTTATCTAGTACAAATTTTATCAACAATTTAATCCAACTGATAAGAATTCATCAGTGTATGGTCTGAGAAATAGGAATAATTTCTTATTCTGTGACAAAGAAACTTTGAAATTTTGTGTTGGAGCATGTTGGGCATCCCAATAATTCTTAATGTATTACCAGGTTTATGCATTTTAACTAAACCACACACACACACGCACACATATATATATGTAACCTAACAGTTGGGTTCTTTTTATTTTATTGTATACTTTAGCATTACTTAACTATTCTAACATTTTATTATTGAAAACGGATTTACTCCTCTATCCGCTTTTAGACATAACATTATTCGTTATTAACTCAGTTCTGGGACGCTGAATTTCATAATTGGGCTTAAATTTATCCTTTTGGTGTGTTAAAACCATTGAGGCAATGTCTGATTCAAATTTAGCCTTGTCTTTATCTGAAAGGAATTGCGTCGCTATAACAGCCTCTGTAATGATCTAATTTCATTTGGAGTTGCCATGTTCAAACAACAGTTAGTAACAAATGTTTTTCTGCCATACAACCATAAGATTGATAAAGCAATTTAGGCAAACTAAATGCTGAATGAGAATGATTTATGAAGTGAGGACTGAGTTAATATGAGCGTATTTGCCTAGATGATACGCAGAAGTGAGGCAAACTAAATCTATACACAATATCATTATGGCCAAGCAAGCTTCAATTCAAGGTGACATCTACTACACAGCTTCTTTACCGTTTCTCTGTATCGCGTCATAACACAACGAAACCTCGCAGCTAACTCTGCCCTACTCCAATATGAAAGTTTTGAAGATAATTTTAATAGTAATCTACAACTTGATCGCTATTCTGCTTGACTCGATGCCGTATCGCGTATAGTTTCCAACCAAGAACCATGTTGTTCATGTGGACCTCATCCTAACAGACGAGTAGGTCCTAAGCTATTCAGTATTGATTTAGTTGACTTTATCTATTTCTCCCATGTCAACGGCTGCTCAAATTGTTTCGTAAGAGAATCTGTCACTGATTGATGGAATAATGCTCTGCTGGACTATCGAAGTGAATGCATACGTAAATCGTGACCGAGTCAACTTAGTTGATGGAGTCTTATTTGTTTGTCTAGAGATGATCACTTTTTAGCTGATCTAAAAATGTGTCTACGAATGGTAGCCCAAATTATTCGTTGTTGGTAGCCTGCATGTGCTATGCTTTTCAAACAACGGTGGTCGAATGCATATAAGCGTCTAAAATCATCAACTTTAAGAGGCCAAGTCTTGCTAGAGTGTAATAAAACTACACGTACAGATGCATTGCAAACAGGACCTTTAAGGAAGGGTGACATAAACGCGTTTCTTTATAATTGACAGATATTGAAGAGAACGACTATAGCTTTCACCATTCTCATACTCATCGTCAGAAGTGTTGCCTGCATTATTGATACAGCAACCAATTTATGCAAAACAGTAAATCACATCCTGATCTTCAATTTACAGTCATAGAGCTGGAGTGAGTGGTATGTAATCCTGTCTAAGTTTCTTTAATTTAGACGGTGCGAATTTCATAACGAAAGACGGAACAACGGCTATTAATCTATTCAAGCTGGCCTGAGCAGAATCCCGATTGTCGAATAGTAATACTTTATCGTCTGCATTGACAAGATCTACTAAGCTACCGCCATGGAGATTTCGACAATGAACGCGACCAGAAGTAGTTGTGCAGAATATTTAAAAATTTGTTGGCCATGCCACGTTTCTACAGACTATCGAATAGAACATTGCGATAAACTGAGTCACTTATACTCTTCAGGAGTAAAAAAAGCTACTTTGGAACAGCGACGTACATTTAAATACTGTTTGTTGCGGAGAACTAATATGAATGCAAGTTTGTATTAGGTGTTGCGAACCTAGTAACAAATTAGTTCAGTTGTGACTAGAAGGATAAACCAAAGGTAGCATGAACGGAAAGTATAATTTCATGCACATTCGTTTCGTGCTTACTTGCGTTTCATCAGTAGGATCCGGTATTACGCCGGTATTACGTCATAGTGTTAGTATCCTTTACAGATTCGGTATATATATTATATAGAGCGAGTTAGCGTTGAAGTCGCATTGTCGAGACTATACAATGTTAGCTACTCTATTGCAGATTTACACATTCGTCTAGGATATTATATCGTCCTATTATCATACATTCCTCATCAAAATATATAGTGGTTAAAGGGCGTAATACCGGCTCCTATTACAGGTTTACACATTCGTCTAGGAGATTGTACTGTCCTATTATTCCACATTCTTCTACCAAATATATAGTGGTTAAAGGGCGTAATACCGGCTTCTACTGATGAGTCTCCAGTAAGCACGAAACGAATGTGCATGAGATTATACTTTCCGTTCATGCTGCCTTTGGTTTATCCTTCTGGTCACAACTGAACTAATTTGTTACTAGGTTCGCAAAACCTAATACATACTTACATATATATTAGTTCTTCGCAACAAACAGTATTTAACTGTAATATATTGAATTGAATGATGTCATACTTACCGCGAAATGTGATAACTGATATCGATGAAGGCCAGAGTGTATGGTTTAACTGGAGTAACAGGTGTTCGGAAATTGTTGTAATTCTCAATTTGGGTGAACTTTAGCATAAATTTATATCCATCAGGTTGGTATCATGTACCGACTCGAAACCATAGTGTTAGTATCCGGTACTCATCGATTTCAAAAAAGGTATCAGTTACTAACACAATAGCCATAGTGTTAGTATCCTTTACAGACTCAGTATATATATTATATAGTGTGAGTTAGCATTGAAGTCGCATTGTCGTTGACTTTAGATTATGTTAACTTCACTATTACAGGTTTACACATTCGTCTAGGAGATTGTACCGTCCTATTATTCCACATTCTTCTACAAAATATATAGTGGTTAAAGTGCGTAATACCGGCTCCTACTGATGAGTCGCCAGTAAGCACGAAACGAATGTGCATGAGATTATTCTTTCCGTTCATGCTCTCTTTGGTTTATCCTTCTGGTCACAACTGAACTAATTTTTTACCAAGTTCGCAACACCTAATACATATCGACATACATGTCGTTGTTCAAGAAATTGCCTTATAGTAAAAATATCTTTACAACCTCATCCTGACCGGAATACGGCTTGTTCTTCTCCAGTTTGTGATTCACCCGAAGCGCTAGAATGGTGTAAGTTAAGCAAAGCAAATAACCTAGATATGACTGGAGTCAAGTTTAGATCACGATGGTTATCAAACAAATTAAAATTGCCTATTTTGAGGATAGGAATAATTGTCGATTCACTCCATACAAACGGCACGGTCTCCTCATTTCATATAGTAAAGTAAAAGTCAATCGACGCTCCAGATATTTGAACGCCAATACCCTTAAGTACCCTCGAAACCAATTCATTTTGGAACTGTAGCCTTGCGACGTTTAAGAGATCGGATTGCATTCCATATTTCTAACTCTCATGGGTTTTTGAGATAAATGTTTTACACTGTTAATATAGGCATGATTTCTGGAATCAGAACTAACTCAAGTGCCAAAGAAAATTGGACTATGAAGTGTTTAGGCCACCTAATAAGAGAACATTTTATCAGTTATAAGTCGATTGTTACTATCCATTATAGTTTTGCAAAATTTTATACTTTCGGAACTTTGTTGCGAAAACGTTTTACCAAATATCGGCTATTGCATAATGCAAACGTCTCCTCCATCTCAGCTGGTCCAAAAATATTCAAAATCGACATTTTGACTGTGTTAACTTGGTGTCTTACAACACTAAATTTTTTATTATAAACTGGGCCAAGTGGAATTTTGGCGCCTAATTTCTGGACTATCCATAGACTTTTCAGAGACCCAGCGAGTACTTTTATAGTAGCCTACAATGCCACATCCAATAGTGTAGTGGAACTTATCTTTTCCAAAGTCAGTTCGAATTTTCGCCATTAAGTCCAGTTAACCTTTGTTTTAGAGTATCTTCATATTTTTGTCGCAATGACTTGTTCGATTTTACTAACATCTTTTCGAGGCTTATTCGTACTTATTATTTGGAAAAACGTCGAGTGCAAATATACAACGGATAAATGTTCCGAAACGAACAGAAATCCTGGATGCAACCATGTTATCTATTACTAATTGCTACATGATCTATTTGGGTCCACAGTCGTCCGGCATCTGGAGGACGCCATGTGGCGCAACGCCTTACATTTTAATTTAAACTTTATGATATTAAAATATCATCTGTCCTACAGCCATTCACCATTATTGTTGCGTTTCGAGCTTAAAGTGTTTCTGACACGTAAATAATAGTCTGCGTTACTTAATTGCCAAACTTGAGCATTCATGTCACTCATAACCAAGACCACATCTGAACTTCTTGCTCTACTTAGTAAGCAGCGTCCTTGAAGTAGCCTGTTCTGAAACCGGTATGGCATATGCATACAAAGCGAAAATGCACGTTGATTAATGTTTTTGGCATTGACTTTGTACATGTATTTAAGCGTGCCGCACAAAGTCGGCTGTTTACAGGATCCACTCAGTTAAACAAGCTTCAACTCGTGATCTAAGGACAATAATTACACCTATTAGATCCGGTAAAGCTGATGTTATCATTCCCCGACTGATCAGCTAGTGCCCGCCTGTCGTCGTGCTGGAAATTTATGTGGCTACGGACAGAATGTTGAATGATGCTGATCAAACGACTTTTTGTATTTGTCTGCTCATCGGAATATTATTAATGGTTTCTGCTGATTTTTTTCCATTATAATACAATATTGTTAAGGTGGAATTTTGTTATTAGAATCTTGTGTTTGTTTTTTTGATTTAGGTTCTTTGTAAATGTTTGGAAATTGCTTCGACAACTTTTGGTAGAATTAAGCCATTTGGCGAATTTGCAGTTTGTCCTGTTTGAAAAATTGTTTTAAAATTGTTGGCGCCAAAACTTTAAATTGTTTTGGTAAACGCTAGCATAGTCTGTAAATCAATTGTGTTTTGGTACGTGCAAAGTATATGCAAGCTATGAAGGATTTTGTGAGAGTTATTGATTGATCTTCGGCATCTAGTCTCATAATTTTCTGTGTTTTAGAAGTGCGATTAACATTTCGATTAACAGATTTTGTTTTCATGAATCAACTTATCCGATGCGCAACTATTGATATGTCCTCTCTAAATGGTAAATTCAACCAACGGGACATTTTAACCGTCTGATCACGAACTACACAACTGACAAAATTTTTCTTGTAACCCTACACGCATAAAAATGCATTTGATTGGATTGGTAGCAAACTGAAGTAAAAACAACTGCGCAAACGGCGTCACTATAATTGTTAAGAATGGGGGTTCTTACATCTAATTGGACAATTATCACTACAATATGCCCTCTCTGTGCTATTAATAATGTGACAAAATTAAACGCATGAACAATGCGACACAAAAGACAACATACGAGGCAACACATTCGTTTACTTAGTTGCCAATAACGCGAAGGCCTTTTAAATACCAAACCCATTAATAAATGAATAAACAACTCAAACATCACTCTGTAATCCAATAATAATGACCGCTACACGAACATGGAAACACACACAAACATACACCCATACAAACTCAAAATTCAACATGAAATTTGCCACCACAATCTCATGACTGCTGCATTGAAATGCAGGTAATACGGAAAACCAGACCAGCTCTCATTCACTCATTTGAAAACTCAGAATGGATATAAATTAAAGTTTGTAAAGTGTTGATAAATAATCTTTTGAGAATTCAAATTTGGCTTAGCTTATACTGACAAATGTATTCAGGGTCAAGTGTGTGTAAATGGGTCACGTGCCTTTATATCAAGATCGCGACCTTGATGGAAAAACTCGTAGGTCGGTAAAATCATGATTCGTTTATATTTCCAGTTGCACAGATTGTGTTTGGCATTAATTAGTGGGTTCTCACTTGTACCGTCACTGAAGCCGTCCATCAACCAAATTTTCTGGACTTCATTTCCAATCCAATCTTCAGGGTTTACGCTATACTCACAGGAAAAACTCGTGACAAATGTTGTATCCTCATTCAAGATAGATCTATTTATATTTATTTCACTTCGTAAAGTATTTTTTGTCTGTTCTAATATCCGCTCTCAATACCTATTCTTTTATACTCACATGTATACTCGAAAATACCCACACCCTCTACGCACAAAACAACCTATAAATACATATGTGTACTCTAGTTTAAAATGACATTTGTAGAATAAGAATAAGCAAACCATATGGATTGGCATACACCGGATATTAGGGCAGACAAAAAATACTTTAGGAAGTAATATAAATATAAATAGATCTGTATTAAATGAGGATACCACATTTGCCACAAGTATGGTATCAACCCTGGAGATGGGACTAAAAATTAAGTCCCGAAAATTTGGAAAAAATCAGATAATCTAGTTCTGATGTCACTTTCCGACAAGCAGCTGATGAACGGCTTCAGAGTGAATGGACAAGTGCTAACCCATCAATCAATGTCAAACATAAACTGGGAATCTGGAAATGTAAATGAATCCTGATTTTACCGACCTACGTGTGCTATCAATTGTCCCGCACAAAAAATAGCGGAATAAAATTAATAGATGACAGAGCTGCGCAAGGTACACCAACATTTAAGCCTGGCGTGATTAAATTAATTAGTTTAGACTGCGTTTGAATTACTGTCTTTAGATGTAACAAGTTTGGACGTAAATTTCGATTCGCCTGGGGAAGTTTCCTAAATTTATTTTTCGTTAACGTTTCTAGCTTTGTCGGCAATGGCCGCAATTCATTTCCCTTCATTACTTCATCTGACAAATGAGCGAATTTATCATTTTCCTGGAGATTTTCAGTTTCGACTCGTCATCGTTGATTGCATTAAACGGTGGAAACCATGTTAGTTTATACGTCGTGTTCAGGTTCGTTCTTGCGCACAATCTAAAGTTCAGTTCCTCCAGGGAGGTAGATTGACTGCGCTCTGTGCTGACGCTTTCCTTTCTATCCAATCAGAAAAAAAATCGTTTAATTCATTGTTGATAAATAGGTCAATTTCTTATGTTCCCATCCTTTGATGTCTATGTATTGCACTTTTATACTTCAGCCAAAATCGGCAATACGAATGAAAATAGTCAAATACCGAAGCCAGCCGGTTTGAGCTCTGGAACGTCATTGCCTCCAAATCAGACAATGGTGAGTCGTTCAGCCGCGTTAGCCATGGCTTCCGCGGCGGTCGAAAATAGTGCCCGCGAACAAGCACAACTCCGCCTAGCTCTGGCGGATTTGGCTGATATGGCACGTGAAATGACGGAACGCAGCGACAACTATGTGTCTCAGTTTGAAGAAGAACTTCAGTGTCTTCGTTATGAAAATCAGGGCTTGCGCGAACTTCTGGCGATTGCACGAGCTCAGTCAAAGGCTGTCGCCAATGCAGTTGCTGCAGCGACCGCGGTTTCTTCGGCTGCAGCCACATCCTCTACTCAAAATTGTCAGAGCGTGTCAAATGCAAACACACACGCGGTTGTTCAGGTAAACTCGACGTGTGCACTAATATTTGCATATTTACACAGGAAAAATCTTGGTCGAGAGAAGTTAATATTTAATGTAAGCGAGACTGCTAGAGGTGAGAGCCGCATATCTAAGTTTGGTTTCCATATATATTCAATGCGGTTTGATCCTCGATAGTCAGTTTGCCATCGTACTCTGATGATGATCATGGAAGGTCGAAACGCGTCAGTGCGTTGAGGCTGGCAGTAGTTTTTTATGTTGTTCTACGACTGGTTAAATACAATGGGATTGGTGTTTACTTCAAGCTCGCAAACTTGATTTAAAGAAAGAGGTTAATATTTGTTCGTTTACGCATTTGGCTCTTTTTTGCACTTCTCGATGCAATGTCATGTTGATCGACATCTGTTTCGTGATTACTTAATAATTGGCGACATTTTAGTTGGTATCGCTTTGTGCTCGTACACTAGTTTGCAAACAGTCTTGTAATTGTAATATTTACCCACACAAATTTTTTTTGGAGAGCTGACCTATTTGGGCCTATTTTAGGAAGAGTTTCACACTGTATTTATACTCTGTTTGCATAGCTTCCCGAAGAATTATTATGCAATAATTGGGCAAACAAGCAATTGTGTCAACTATTTGGCATTTTTTCTATAAATTAAGCTTTACATTTAGAATATTCGTTTTCCTGCACATCATATCCACATTGCCTGTTTTCAGAAGATCAATATTTCTACGAGAACTCGGCAACTTTTCTCTTTCGGGCCTACAGCACGGTAAAATTGTCTCTCTTCCTGTCTCAATGAGTGAGACATCTAAATAGATATAATGTTTCCTTTCGGCTATTCAGTGTTGCAACGAAGGCCGTGATTGACTAGAGAATTATTAACTCTCGTTTGGTCCTTCCTAAGTTTCGATTGCAAACCCTGGTTCTCGAAATCGTAAACATGTACGCAAGTTGATTTTTTCTAAGAGTTGTTAGATGTGGCGTTGAGCAGCGTTCAGAGATTACTGTGATGTCTGTGGTCTCAAGATAAAGCCGGGTCAAGACTGCATGATAAACAGATCTGGAAGTAGATGGATCTTGGTTTGCCATTCGCCTTCACCTGATTATGGAAAATTCTATTTTTCAATACCGGAGGCACAATCTAGCTAAAAGACGTTATCGTACCTTGATCTAACACGTTCTTATGAACAAACGACGAGATATCGCCGTCCAGGTTGCGAAAGTGTTCAATAAATTGATTTGATCTGTATGTTTGCCATCAGAATCCGATCGAAAATATCATTTTTGTAGCCGCCCATATTCTGCGCGAAATCTTTTACACTAAAGTGACAAAAACGGAGCAGAATACCTTCATGAACGCCTATTCTTTCTCTACGTTGCCTATAACTACTGCGTAACAGACAGTGCCTGTAACGTTTTGGGGAGCGCTCGAGCAAATTCTGGTTTGTTTCCTGTCCATTAAACCTTAGATCTTGTTTGTTATCTTTTAGAAAACGTTGCGTAATTGCCTGAATGCTGTTCATTTATATTGCGGACACAGTCCATTCTTTGTTTGTGATCGGCTTGGACACCTTGATTGCGTTGATGAAGCTCTTCTGTTGGCAGAAAAAGGGAGATTATCTCCGCTCGGCGATTCTCTACCCTACACAGCAAGAAGCTCAGTACTTCCAAATTTGTTGTTTTGGACAATTTTGATACGAAGCCTAAGATTGTTCTTTGTTGTGTTCGGCTGCCGATTGTCAACGAATTATTCTTCCTATGATTCTTGTTTACTCCAGATGGGGGTCAGAATCTATCTTGATTTAAAGACTTATTTAATATACTGCAGTTGTCTTTGTCATTTATCACGATGAAAATTTACGAGTACACCTCTATTCTTTAGCTTGTTGATGTACAATTTTCATCGAATCTTGTATGGGAATGTCAGTCGTGTTGGCTTTGCTGCTGTCTGCCAAGCATATTGTTGAAACTATTGGACGGCTGAATTATCAGAAAAGCTAGAACAGCAATCGTGTAGCAGGGCACTGTTACTAGGGGTATCGTTCATTCGATCGCGCCGCATCACATTCTGATTAATCAAGAGATTTGAACGGTGCACGTGGGTGTATTTACGTATATGTATGCATGTTTGCATGCATGTTTGTATTTACACATGTGTTTGTATATGCATACATGTCCGTATGTACTTTTGTATGTTAGTGATTGAAAAGAAGCATCTCTTTATTATCTGATCTGTGTTGTGACTAACACTGGCTGAACTCAATTTGTTTTGATCATTAAATATATTTCGACAACCATTGGCGGATACCTTCTTCAGTTCACCCATCAACACAAGTTTTAAAGGCCATACTATCGAATTCGTTCGAAAAGCGTGTCCCATTGCTCCAATCCTGTCTAATCGTATTGTCAATGCAGTCTTCGTTGAGATCACTGCATCACTGTCCGTAGTGGAAATCAGTTGTGGGTGTGGTGGTGGTGGTGGAATTGCTGACTTCGAACAGGTTTTTGAAAGCTTTTCTAATGACAGAAAAGGACGACGACCTTTATAGCCATTAATTGTGCTCAAAAATGTCTACTTGTTACGATCGGAAGTTGAATGCATAAAAATAATTTTTGGTCAATTTCAATCTGGAGCCGCAGATCGTGCTAATTGGCATCCTATTACTCGTCGTCAAGGATTTCGTTTACGAAGGGTCTCTGGTGACGTAAGACAGGATTCTGCCGAGATTTAGAGATTGATTAGCCTTCCAGCTGCGAATTTTGAAAACCTGAAACCACTTTGGAATCTCCCATTTATTTCACTGAACTCTACGTTTAAGTTAAACATACTCTCGGTCCTGCTTTATGCTGAGGAGACTCGAGATGATAGGATAGATTTGTAAGTGCTTAGGCAGCTTTGTATATCGATGTATTCGCTCATATTACTTTAGGTAATTGCCAGCCGAGCTTGTGATGTTACTTTACTTTACTGCGGCTGACTCCTTTTGGAGGATAAGCCGGCTCCATTTTCATGGAGTTTCTTGGGAATTTGGTACAAGTGGTGTCCCCTCACCACTCGGCTTTTTGATCGAGAACGCACCTCTAGGCTTTGCACATCCAAGCGCAGTCTGCAAGGCAGCAGTAAGTTGCATGGTTGCCGGTGGCTGTTGAGCTCATTCGCCATTCGGAAGTACGGGGTACTGTCCAGGAGTCCATGTAATCCTGTGGCTGTTGAACCCTTTTTGGCGGGGAACACACGCCGAGTCATGGTGCCGTCGTCGGGCTCATGTGGTATTTTATAGGATATCCGATTGCCGGTCGGAAATCCATCACGCTCTGGTGACACCACCGCCATAGCCCCGTTAGCCCATGTACGATCGGCCATCGAGACATGGTTGACACCGTCGTACCACGTTGAGGAGGGGATGGACTAGTTATGAAACGCCGATTGTGCTGGTTTGGGTTTTGTTTGAGAAGGCCAATTTAACACCTTGCCTGCCACCGAAGCTACTTCGGCGGTCAGCTGTATCCGTATGGGAGGTATATCAACCATCTATTGGCCGGCCACATTTATACGCTATATCGGCCTCTCGATCACTTCGCGCTGTACACTCACTCTCACCTAGAAATAATTGAGTGAAAGTAATTATATAGGAGTTTAACGGCAAGCAGGGTACATTGGAGAGGCTTAGTTAATTTTTTATCGTTAATTTATCACTCACTCCAACTCTTCAACTGCACATTGGAGATCTAGACATAGTTGACAGGTTTAAATATATTGGGAGCTCTATCAATAGCTCGAGCAATATGTCTGACGAGGTGAGTATGAGAATCGAAATAGCTAGAATAGCTTTCTCGAACCATCGCCATTTATGGAGAAACGCGATTATTTCTCTCTACATTAAAGAACGTTTTGCAGGGCATCGGCACGCAAAGTTTTATTATACGCTAGTCAGACTCGGCTCCTTAGATTTGATGATTTTAGACGCTTACGGGCATTCGACCACTGTTGTTTCATAAGCATAGCACATTTAGTTTAACAACAACAAATAACCAAGATTGACATCGGGAGCTGTATTTTTTGATCTGCCAACAATTGTTCCTCGTTAGAAAAAAATAAGTATGTCTTCATCAACTTCGTCGGATCGGTCACTTTTTGCGCAAGTCCTCAATTCGATTGCCCAGTAGTGCTCCTTACTCTAATCCGGCGCCAGATTAACGTAAGAAGCAAGGTGGGAAAATTTTGACATGGCGGAAACTGTTGAAGTCACTTATATCAAAATTAGGTTGTATAGGGCCCACCTGTCTTTCAGGATGGGGTTCACGTGCTCATCACAGTTCTTGGTTAGAAACATTGCGTGATAGAGCTTGAAATCGAGCTCAGTGCAGATGTCTAGTAGAATCATCTTCGTTACTTTCTTAGTAGGGCAAATTTAGCTGCGAGGTTTGGTTTTGCTTATGACTTGATGCAGTGAAATCCGCAAGGAAGTTTTATTGCTGATTTTGCTTTGTCTTAAAGCTGAATTTACCATAATAGTGTTATGGAGATGCACATATGAAACCATTTATATAATATATTTAAGCGTCGACATGAATCATATATATATATATATATATATATATATATATATATAAAATATTGTATTTGAATAACCGCGAAGCACAAAACCAGTGATTTTGTTCCAGTCAAATATAATCAATCGTTTAAATCAGCATCGCCAACGATTCAGCGCGACTTGCGACAAAATTGAAGTAGTCGAAGCTATAAAAAACGAAAATGTAGTTGCCATGATCAATGTAGGAAATGGCTCAAGCAGCAAAGAGATTCATACTAGAATACATTAATTTTGCATTGTTAACATTAGCAAACATATTTGCACGTTGAGCAAAAAATTTAAAGGGCAGCTAAAATACGAGGGATAACAATTCTTGCATAAAATTAGCGAAGCAAGAAAAAGCCTGGCTTAAGCACAACTGATTTGTTGAAAAGTAATCTTGTCTCAAACTACTTACTTGAAAATGTGAGTAAATAATAATTATATGGAAGCAGGCACCCATAAAAGTACATTGACTAGTCCATGCATGATTAACGATAAAACAATCACTGCATTCGCAAATAAATATCAATATACCTCAGAAACAGACTGGTATTCACTTATTCACTCATGGGATTCCATGAGCGTTAAAATTTATATTTTGCCTAAAAATAAACTTTTGGTTCTAATCATTTTATGTTTTTAATGTTGGGATTTATTTAATAAAAAATATCTATTTTTAATCTGATAGTTAATAATAGTCATTTTTATTCTTTGGTATATAAAATTTTCTATCGAATAAAAATAGGAAAATCGATACCCATTTTGCGATTTAGACAAATCACCTAAACACCTAGAATATATTCAAATTGAGCGTCCTGCTCAACGGCAAAAGATTGCAGCCGACCATGAAAATGAGAATAACATTAAAAATATTATTATTTGTGAATGAAGTGTAACGCCCCAACTTTAACCTATTGTTTTGTTTGAACGTGAGTTACGATGAAATTCTTATTACCAATTCCATATGCAAAGATATAAGCATACCTTGTCAGCTACAAAAAAACATTTTTCCTTATTTCTCAAGCATCTATGAATAAACATAACTATGAATTTCATGGTCGTTTGGAAGAAAATCATCGGTTAGTTTATAACTCAAAAGTGTATTTAGCATGCGGCACGCTGGCTCACTGGTTAGAGAAACAGATTCTGAAGCAGACGTGCCCAGTTTCGAGGCCTGTCCGCGGCAATTTTTGGACTGTTCGTTGTTGTTAATTAAAAGTTGTGAACCAGAATAACTGTCCAGTATAATGTGCTGAAGTGGTAGACTGAGGCGGGATTAGATAAAATCAATCTGCATTGCATGTACACGGGGGAAAAGAAAAATATAAACAGCGGTTCTTTGGCATTGTTGCCAGTTGTAAAATGACCTATGTAAGCTGGTTGAGAGTAGTTACAGTTTTACCGTCACGCTACGTATGGATATTAAGCCCGTTAATTGAGTATGGTTCTAAAAATAAGGCCATTTTTTGTTCCTCGTGGAATGTTAGTGGCAATATAAACTTCTAGGAGATTTTTCAGCCACAGTCATCTGGATGCCATTTGTGCTGCGCTAATGAGGGTAACACCAATGAATAGACGCAAAGTTGGCTTGCTTCTAACAAGACTTACCAGATACCGTAGAAAGACATCAGTATTTAAGTACTCACTACCACATACGCACGGAAAAAGTTATTTTGTATTTGTGGACTGTTAGGAAACATTAGGTTACCCGTTCTTAGCACGTTTCTCTGGTCAGAGCAGTCTACAGAGTGATTATCATTCTTGAGTAAGAATAGCTTCTCAATTATGTTCTATTCGATTCAATTCTGCAATAGACTGATTAATATAAAAAAGCAACGGAATGTTCAGATCTTGACGAAAACTTCGATAATTCCGAAGGAGTACTAAAAAGTGTCAACCCCAAATCTGCTGAAATAGACGTAAAAATATCAATAAATCCAAGGCATTTTATACTTGATCATCCTACTCAGGATTTATACAATTAACCGAACATTAATTGCGCGGGCGGTGATAACATTTAGTATAATCAAGTAATTACATTTTGTCAGTATAAACTAGGAATTGTATAGTGTAGAAAAGACAATTCACCCAGTAGACCGGTTTTGTCCTTATTTAGAACTAATCGTGTACTGGCCAGAATTTGTCGCAGACAGGGCTCGAACCTGGGCACGTCTGCTTCGGAATCTGGTGCTCTAACCACTGAGCCACCCTGCCGCACCAGTTGTTATAGCACCATTAAGTACTTACATGTTATCAGTGTAAACTAAGAATTGTGAAGTGTGGTTGAATTGCCTTTTCAACACCACACAATTCTTAGTTTATACTGACACAATGTAAATACTTAATGGGTCAGGTGTTCATATCAAGTTCGCAATCCTGATTACAGTAAATGTTATCACCGCTCGCGCAATCAATGTTGGTTTAATTATGTAAATGTTTTTTTCAATACCACTTCCCCATGTAGTATGATGTCTGTTCAGTAATGACAGATTGGGAATGGCTAGTTGGTACTTTGGATCTAAATTGATGTCATATGAGCTCCACCTAAAGGAAAAATAGACTAACCAGGTTACATTAGTTAGTATATGACTGAAAATTGTGTGTAGTGTGCGGCAGGTTGGCTCAGAGTTTAGAGCACTAGATTTCGAAGCAGACGTGCTCAGGTTCAAGCTCTGTCCGCGGTAAACTCTGGCCATTACGTGATGAGTTTTCAATAAGGACGACTCTAGTCTACTGGATGAATTGCCTTTTCTATACTATACAATTCTTAGATTATTCTGACGAAATGTAAGTACTTAATGGGTCAGGTGTTTATACTTAGGATTTCCTCATCAGCTGTATAACTCTATCGTAGAGTACGTGTACTGTGCCCTATACCTTTTAATCAAACAGGAAAATTATGAAGTAAAAACTCGTATTGAAAATGCCTGTCAAGCATTCCTGATGCTAAAAAAATTCCAGCGTTAAACAACTAAGATCAGTTTTCCTAACATGCTTCGAGTTTGCTGAAATCGAGCTCAGTGGCGATCTTGTTGCAGATGTCTAGTAGAATCATCTTCGTAACTTTCTTTTCTTAGTGGAGCAATATTAGCTGCGAGGTTTGGTTTGTTTATGACGTGATACAGTGAAATCCGCAAGGAAGCTGTTTTGCTGATTTCGCCTTGCCCGAATGCTAACTTGGCCATACTGGTGTTGTGGAGAGGTTTATTTTGCCTCATTTCTGTGAGTTATCCTGATAAATTTACTCATATTAGCAAGGTATTCCTTCTCTCTCTGCCTCTCTCTCTCTCTCTCTCGGTAATCTCACCATTAATTTGTCTATATTCACTTATATACTTTTTTCACTCCTTACGGTTAAATGACAGTGAAACATTAGTCACTTTTGACTTTTGTTTGGCTGTACCTGATGATGATGATGATTCATGTCAGCCATAACCAGGACTATATGCAATGCCGTTTGATCCTCGCTAGTCAGTTTTCCATCGTACTCTGATGATGATCCATGGAAGGTCGAAATGCGTCAGTGCGTTGCGGCTGGCGATATTTTTGTTATGTTGTTCGACAACTGGTTAAATTCAATAGGATTGGTGCTTACTTCAATCTCGCAAACTTGATTTTAAAATCCAATATTAAACATACTTTGGTTGTTGTTTGCTTATATGTGATCCCATGACCGGAAGCATTGGTGTCAAACATGCCGATACGGACTATTTAACTATGATTAATTTTTCCTATCTCAATTATTTGTTGACCTCGCAAATACAAGCTTCGTGAGGGTTGTTAAGGAAAGCTACTGGCACCGGAATCTGATATTTGTTTTTTTTAGAGATCTGATATACCTTCCGGCTTATTTAATGGCGGTGTTCACGATTAGCTGATTAGTTGTTTTGGGCATGAAAGTTTGTTTTACTAACATAGTGTTATTATTGTTGAATGTTGAATTTACATATTAACAAGTCATTTGAACAGTTTGATCAGCCTCGAATTGGGCGTCATGCTCACCGGCATCAGAATGCAGGTGAACAGTCGGCGAGTGCACTTGAAGCGTATTTCTTCTTGTCAACCAACCATGACGACGAGAATAACATTAACAAAGGTGTTGGTCGTGAAATACCGGTAACGCCTTAACTTAGACCTATTATTTTGTTTGTACGCGAGCCAGCTATGAAAAAAAATTCCTAGTGCCATTCCGATATATTAGGATAAAAATGGATTTTGTCAGGCACACCAAGCATTTCTTTCTAAATTTCTTCTCAGGTATTTAAAAACGATTTCTATCGGATGAAAGCACTTTGAGAACACTACACTACGAGATAAGTAATTTTTCTCAAAACTACGTTATGTTGATGACGTTTTCCTTGTACGGGGACACATCGCAATCACAGAAAGCCCCCATGAATATCAGCTTCACGTCAGTACAGGAGAAAAACGGTTGTCTACCGCTCTGGGATGTGCTTCTAACGAAGGATGTTCATATTTAAACGAATATTGGTTGTGCGAGCAGTGATAACAATTACTCTTAATCAAGGTTGCGATCTTCATATAAACACCTAATCTATTATGTACATACATTTGTCAGTATAAACAGACGTGCCCTGGTTCGAACACATTCCGTGGCAAATTCTGGGCAGTACGTGATGAGTTCCCAATAAGGACGAAACCGGTCTACTGGATAAATTGCCTTTTCTTCATTATACAATGCTTAGTTTATACTGGAAAAAATATGTACATAATGGGTCAGGTGTTTATACCAAGATTGCAACCTTGATTAAAGTATCTTCATGTTACACAGAAAAGCACTATTTAACATAAACCAGCTTGGTCGGAACAGTATTTATATTATAGAAATTTTGCGCTATGGCATTTGTGGATGTTATCAATATTGGGCTGGTCTATTTTGTATATTTATATTTATATTTAGGCTTAATTTTCTATAGACCAAATTCAGTCTTGGTTTTGCCCCAAAAGAGCTCAGTGCTTATTCATTCTTCTAGTAAACATTTCGGATAGTGCATTAGTCTTCAAAGGTATACTAACATATATAGACTTTAGTTTAGGTACCGCATCGTTGTTTATTCACGCTATTTATTGTTCAGGTTTGCACTTCCGGGTACCCGTTTTATAGAAACATTTGTTTTGAGCAACACCAGTTCTTTACAATGAAATTTATCAGAACATATATTCTTTATCTTGTAAGCTGAATTGTGCATCAAGTTTCTCTTTTGGGAAATAAAGACAGCTCTGTGGTGGTGAATGTACTGTCCAGTCCATGTCTGTTTTCGATATTGTTTTATTTTTTGATTACTTTGTTCCTGTTCCACACATCGTCAGTGTGAAGATGGATTATCCGGCAGCTAGATTCCCTGAAGAGATGCTATGTTTGTTGTTTTTATTTTTGATTTATTGAGTATACAGTTTTGATTCCATTAAACTGAGGACATCAGCCAGTGTGATCCCTCTAACGGGAATATCGATCGCCAATCCACCGACTGGCGTATGAAGAAAGAGGGGTTACGAGAAACGACTTTAAAATTCCATTCATGGTGGAAGCTGTTTCTCGTCCAACCGAGAACAGATTTGAAGTTGGAATAGTAAGCGCTGGTGCTTAGGCCAGCAACTAAAGCAAAATAACCATCAATGTTGTCCTTGAATTTTATTTTTCCGTATACATACGTAAGTTAATACCATTCTCTAGTTCCAAATTGACAAGACGTTTAAATATATATATATATATATATATATATATATATATATATATATATATATATATATATATAGCTGTTGGTTTATTTTGTTCAGTAATTGTTATAAATTGTACCTGTTGAATTAATCGATTCAAAATATCCCCAGATTGAACAGGGTCGAACTGAACACAATGCTGACCGGCAGCATAGTGCAGGTGAACAATCGGCTGATGCGCTAGAGGCGTATTTTTTGTCAATGAATGATGAAGACGATGATAACATTAGCAGAGGCGTTCTTCGTGAGAGAATTGTCAGAAAGAGCCACGACGACGATGCCGACGATGAGGAGGATGATGAGGACATTGAAGAAGACGAGTCGGGTGTCGGCGGTGAACATCATCATAACCGAACGATTCAGCATCATGATCATCGACAAGACCACCAACAACATCAACTCCAGCAACAGCAACTGCGGCAAGAACAACAAAATCAACCGATGTCGCCTTATCAACAACAAATGCAGCACCACCAGTTACTGAATAATAAGCTACAGGAAGGCGACACACAGGACTATGCACTTATTCGTCATGAACTGACTTACGGTTTGGCGATAATTGCAATACGTTTATATATTTTTATATTTGTTTATTTACTTGCTGCGTATAGGCTGCGTATCCGTAGAACTTTCTGGTCTGATGAACAGCTGGCTTTATGCATTCATACATATAAGCAATTGCATATATGAACGAAGATCTAGGTCATTCGTCTATGAGAAATCACTAGGCTTTTCCACTCTTCATGCTACTACTTCTAGTACCATTACTACTAGTACTATTACTTTTATCTTCACAATTACCTCTACCGTTCTCACTACTACTACTACTACTACTACTACCACTACTACTACTACTAATACCACTATCTCCACTAATAAATCTAATACTAATACTACTGCTACTTCCAATGCTACTACTCACTTACTCATTTACCAATTACTAGTAATTACTACTGAAAATACTACCACTACTAGTACTACTACTGCAATTACTACTACCACTACTATTACAACTGATACTAATAATACAGCAACAAAAAGAACAACATCTGAGGCTACTACTTGTGATTCTACTACTAATACGACTACCAATACTACTACTACTTCTACTACGCATAATAACCGAAATAATATTCGGATATTTCACTGCCACATAACTATGTTATTATTAACCTTGTATAGGCTCTAAATAAGCACTAGTTCGTCCATTCATAGTAGGGGTTTCTCTGTTGAATTACATTTTGCGTTAGATTCCCACAGAATTCGCCAAGTCAAATTTGACTTGGCAAGTGATTGCACGATGTGACCTGATGAAGTGACATATTGCGAAAAATAATATCCGGCCACGTGATTAATTGCCTATCCTTTCTGTGTTTTCAGATATCTGGTGAAGTTGACCTGCTGTCCTGGAGAGTAGGATGTTCAATTATCCTACTCAGGACCTTCAGTCATACTTGTTTCGCATAACGTCTAGTTATCCTCAAATTAATTATTTAGACTTAGCCACTACGATCTGCACTGCTTATCATGGCCACTACTATTCAGTTGAACTGTTTAGAGAAGCCAATTTTTCTTCTCTTCGGTAACCTAGATTTGTATATTTTCTGATAAAAAGGACACAAATTCGCTAAATATGAATTATTAACCTGCGAGATATCATACATTATCAGAGTTCACGGGCTCTTCGCGCGGTGGGCTCCATTAGAGTCTTAGTGCATATGATTGAAAAATGAGGACTTTTCCTCTGGACAACTCTAGGGTTAACAAATGCAGCTACGAGTCCACTATGCTTATGTTCTATGGAATTATTCTCGGGCACTACTTTATCTGGTGAAAAGTGCATGCTAGCACAGGTAAACAATAACAACTATCGACAAAATCGATTTAAGATTTATGGTTTGTTGTTATGGGAGAAAAAAATATATTTATAATATCGGCAACGGGCACAAAAATGTTGCCAGTACGGCTGACTGGACTCCGAAATGATGGAAATTCCCGGCCTGATTAAGAGCGAGGCCAAATTAGTCATAGCGTGAGAATTATCTAGAAGCTCACTGTAAATAATGAGATCTCCGCCGCTGGCTTACATGCTTCAGTCAAAGAGACAAAAAAGTCAGTTTTTTTTAAAGACATCGCCTCTTCTGTTCAAACGCAGTATTTTCGCTAATCATCGCATGACGGCGTTGACCCTTTTCTTATAATACTCCAAATGAAAAGTGTAGACGTCTAGCTTGTTTAGTCATATGATCGCAGGTTTTTGTGCAACTCTCTGTCCAAGCAGCGGTGTAGTCGCTGCATTATCTCAATCATTGCTATGCTTTTAACAGGTATGGAAAATATAGCGCATTATGAGGAATTTTGGCTCGTTTAAAATGTTTACTTATTTTTTGTATGACGTATACTTTATGCATTTTTTCTCGCGGTTATATGGCAGTGCAGCGTCAGATACAAAAGCTACTGTATTGAGGACGGTGATGATGATGCTGATGATGTTCTGGTATCACTTGAGAAATGGAATGCTACAATGTTAGCCAATACTTGGGAGTGTGCATCTGCTAGTACGATATTTGTATAGCGCGACATATTCGTGGAAATCGAAACGAAAGCTTGCGGATCCAAAAATCATGTTGATCTGTTGTTGGTTTTAGCTCAAATAGGACCTTAAGCATATACCGAAGTAAGCCTGTTGTATAAATGAGTTCCGTGTTTTTTGGCGAATCATCAGTAGGAGTTGGCATTATGCCCTATACCAACTATATATTTTGTCAAGAAATGTGTGGCAGTTGGATGATGCAATTTACTATACGAATGTGTATTCAAGTAATTACAGAATGAACTTCATGCAGGATCTTCGCCATGCGACTTCAAAGCCAATTAATAATATATAATATGAACCATACCTGTAAAGGTTACCAGCACCATTGTTTTCGAGATAGGTTAACTTTCATCACAACTGTGAAGACGAACTATTTCTTTATAACCACTACCCCAAAAAGCATTATATTCTGGGCTCGATCGAAATCAGTTGTCACATTTCGTGGTAATATCCACGTACGCAACACCTAATACATAATTGCATATATATTAGTTCTGAACAGCATAGAATATACGCAATATTAGCTTTAAATATTTTTGTGAGCCTCGATTCAAATAACCGCTATAATGTCTGTAAATCTCTAACAATGATGCTAGAAAATATATTTTAATTTGAGCTGTGTAAAATTTTATCTAATCTTTAAAATTTTCCAGTTTTATGGATTATTGTTGTAAAACGGAATAAACAAAGCAGGCAGGAGAAATGTAAATTATTAATACAAATGGTTGTTTTTATTTAGATTCTGATGTTGGGGAAGTCTCAAACATTTGCAATGCTTTGATCTCACTGGACGTACATTTGGCTGATGAAGACGCAACTAAGATCTCGGCAAGTAGTAATCACCAGGCAGATACTGGTGATGCCAACTGCAGTGGAAAAATACTTACTAGTTCCATAGAACCACAAGCCGTCAATCTAGATTCTGACGCGTATTCAAGCTCCGACGAAGCCGCGACTTTTGTTGGGAACACTGCAGAAGATAGTGATGTTGGTGAAGAACCTAGTTTTTCGGATAATTCTGTTTCAGCTGAGATACGCTTGAAAAATGATAGTCAGTCGGGTATTGCCACTTCGGTTTCCGGCTTGCCTATGACTCGCGCACCGACCGAGGCGTGTCGGCCGTCTGCGGAGGCTGACAGCACTGATGACGATTTTAGTCATACCGGAGTGGGAAGCGACCTTGCTGACCGCCTTCACGAAGAGATTATGCGAGTTGCTGCCGACCAAGAGTCGAAAATCGACTAGTAGCGATTCGATACTACTTCTTCAGACGTCTGCATTTCTTTATTTCTGTTTCAACCCTGAATGTTTCTTGGAAATATTTTTATATATTTGTATAATTCACATCATGTACGATTGAAATTTAAACAAAGCCACTGGACATTTTGTATGCCTATTATCTATATATATATATGAAATAATGGTTAATAATGCTCCAATACGTTCATGGTCATTCTATTTTTTGAAGGGTTGTGCAGTGTGGGCGTCACATTTATACTTATCACGTGTGGCGATCGTGAGTTGTCGCTTTGCACTATCAGTTTTGTAAAGTTTAGATTGATCCCAATTTTCAAGTACACGTCGAGTTCATCTTCGTGGTGGTTGAGTGCTAATTTGTCCATTTTCTCTGAAGGCTTCAACATCGTTTATATTAATCACTGGAAATGAGGTACGATCTAATCTTCGTTGACTGGCGACGTTTCGGAACGACATTTCCAGTTCGATCATCAGGCCTCTAATCCCACACACATTAAAAATGCTTATAATAACAGATGAAGCAATGTGGCTAGTATGTACCATGTTGAATCCTTCGGAGGAAATGGGCGAATCAGCAACCAGCCACCATGAACATGAACTCGATGCGTACTTGGAAATGGGGATCAATGGGATCTTTGCGAAACTGATAGAGCAATGCGACAATCCACGGTTGCCTGTCACGGCAATTATCAATCATAGTAGTTCTAATTTTTCAACGCTATGCATTCTGACTATTTTTGAGCTTATTTTATTTGTTTTAAGGCAGTTTGTTGCCCGAGGAATCTTAACCAATTCGGATCTGAGCGACTGGTATCTGAAATTTTTCTGTCTTGTCATCGGCCCATTGCAATTTTTTTCTTTGCTTGGGGTGAATCCCGAGGTGTTTCGGGAAACCAGACTAGACATCTAATATCATTAAATAGTTTGCAGTCGTTTGCCGATTGTGAAGCGACGAATCTCGTCCTTTAAATCTCTTTATTTTAGGCGAGTCACTAGCACCTCATTAAATCTTATGCAAAGCCAGACCTGTAGAATTATAGTCTCGAGTGTATTTCTTTCACGTTTCAAATGAAAAACTGCTCATAAGATTAAGGTAAACCACAACTTGGTACTAGCTGATATGTCAGCTTAAGCTGATTAGAAAGTTCTGTGAACTCTGACTGCTCTGTTTACACAGATGTGTACATATTTCTACCATGATTCATAGTAACAATAATTTTTTAACCATGTGAAGCCAGTTGAGTTCGAGATTTCACGTTGCACACATGTAAAGTGCTAAGAAACTGTATGGATACATCGATTGGCTGTTTGTCACTGGCTTTGAATAAAATTTGCTCTTTAAATCACAAGTTTGTTATATTTTAGGGCGGCTCACTAGGAATGGTCGTTTGACTCGAACTACTAAGCTATCGCTTTCACGTAAATGCCACCGTTTTGATTTTCATTTGGCAAATTTGGCTACTGTTGACAAGTTTCTCAATATGAGCGGTTGGTTTTTGTATTTTAACCTGTTTGATGCTCAAATTATTTAAGGAAGGGTTGTTTAGTTGTGACCTCATTATTTTTCACGCCTTTGGCCTTCATGTGCTCAGTGAAATCTTATGCACAGCTCGTAAAACTATTTTACTTTTGTATAGAATTTTATAGTGTGTATATAATATTTCTGTAGCGTTATCTTTACTCGGCCCTCTGGTCTGGGCAGTTATACCGTGAACATTTACGATCAAAATAGTACTCAGTCACTCAAAATTTTGATTTATGCGTGAAGTTCGGCGTACCAAACAGACTACTTGAGATGTACTATTTCTTACAGAAAGTGTCGCATGTATAAGTATGACACGCTCTGGCTATGACAATGAACGACTTCTACAATGTAATGCCCGAGAAAGTTTGTTTGATTTAGCCAAATTTAGCCAATTACATTGATAATTTCAACCTTTTATGCTTTGCATGTATCTTGCCTTTTTTAATTTGCGCGCTATTATACGCATTCTTACTTAGTTTTCAGAAATATTTCATTGGTGCATCATTTAATAAACGCATATATATTCCGTTTTTGATGATGGTGATGATGATGATTATGATTATGACGATGATTATAGTGATCTTAGTGATAACGATGATGATATTGGTGGTGATGGTAACGATAAAGATGATGATAGTGATGGTGATGTTTGTAGTGATGATAATGATGATGATGATGATGATGATGATGATGATGATGATGATGAATAGTAGCTTGAAACACTATTTGCTTATTATCGATTCATAACTTCTGCAACTTTTTGCGGAGTTCTCTACTCTACTGCTCATCGACTGATTCAGTGGAGAACTTACGGATTTACTTTCATATAGCTCCTGACTTCTGAAATCTATTGCATTTGACGGATCTCAATATATTTAAATAACATATACAGCATACACAGTCTCGAATATTGATTGGGCAGATTGAATTTTTATCGCGATGTCCTATAAATGATAATTTTTTCTTGTATTTGTACAATGATGAAACTGCTTGCTTACTCATTTTTGGATTGATATTTACACTTCTGCACCATTCTAGATTTGCACTGATAGTTTCTCATTCTTAAGCAATTTGCAAACTGTCAACGTTTGGTGCAAGATCAAAGTTTTCTGCTCGCGTCTTTTCATGCGTTGTGAAGTTGTTTTTAAGCCGGCCTATTTGTTTAATTCTTGTTAATTATGCTTTGATCTTACTTGGCTTAGAAATAGATTTTTTATTCATCCCACCCTTCCTGTGTGCAAAAACAAAAAGAAATTTTATCAGATTTTTTATTGTTAAACGAGCACATGTTGCTAGTGCGATGACAATAATGATTTAAATTAAGGTTGCTACCTTTATGCTGAAAAATGTATGGACATAATGGGACTGGTGCTTATATCAAGATTGCAACTTTGAGTTAAATTAGTCTTTATTGCTATTATCTTTGACTGAACTATGCTTACTCAATGGCCTGCGAGTGTTTGTTATCATAGGTCGTGCCATCATGTACTAACTCCAGTCAAAATAATGGGGGAAGCAACTGAAGACGTTGTTTTCTCATTTACAAAGCAGAACTATCGTTTATGTTGCTGTAGTTAATGTTATGAATTGTAACTTTGTTGCAAAAATTGCAGCGTGTCAATGAAATTGTAGCTAAATTTTTGTCCGTTTTTTGGTTTTTACAATGTTTCCCTTGCATTGAAATACTTATTTTATGCTCACCCACAATTCTTTCAAAAAAGACTCAGATTGATGGTTGCTTTGATAAAACATAAACGGCATAATATTGCATTGCGTGAATTTAGGCAGCATATACAAGGTGAAAAGTTGTGAAATATTTTTTCATAGGAAGCCCGAAGCTATTCCTACGCTGGCATTAGTTTCCTGTTGATTGAAGGCTTGCATGTGTCGGCTGGTTGAGTAAAACTGCCATTTTCACTGATCTTACAGGCTTTGTTAATTGAAAGTTTATTTCATTGCACGTAATCAATAGACTGGTGTTGGGCAACTCAGTCTGTATTTGCAATTAGATTAAAGAAGATATTGCCACTGGTGTGTAATTAAAGCAACGAGATTACGTATATGTGATTGGTCAGATACAATAGTTTAGATGGTCGCTTAACGACTATCTATTTATTAATTTAAACTTTTTTGTTAAATCTATGTGCTTTTTGATTTGAATATGGATGGTCAAGTTTTTGCAATATTGGCGATTTTTATCTGCGCAGGTAAAATTTGTACTATATTTTTTTTCACCAGAACTGTATATAGTCAATTTTCGGGGAGAATGGAGATTAAGCTTGATTAAATGCAGAAATTGTTCAATACCTTCCAGCAATTGATTGTCAAAAATACTCTATCTAATAGTCGAGTTGAATTCTAGCGAAAATCAAACGGCATTTTAAACTGTGTTGTAGATGCGTGCTTTTATAGAAATTTATGCTGGAATAAAAAACATTTCCCAATTCAAATGAATAATGCATGAAATGGATAAACTAACTTTTATGCATAAATATATGCGGTTTTTCTTTTTCAATTGTCTTATTTGAATTAAAAAATGTAACAGGAATAGCTGTAACATTTCTTTTATAATTAAACAATCTTTGATTTAGCCTCTGGTGATAACAAGATTTTAAATCTAGTTTGCGAGCTAGACATAAATTTCTGTCCCGTTATATATATAAGGTAGCAAAGGCAATTCAACCTGTATATTGGTTTAGTCATTAATGAGAACTATTCAAGTTAAGATTGAAAGGGAAGTTTGTAGCTCTTTCGGTAAATGAGTGCTTGTTAAGAGATACTTTCTATGATATTGTTAAAATTAATAATAATTTATATGAGACAGTGGATCCGCTAAGTTTTTAAATTTCAAACTATGTCATTATCTTGTACAAATAGCCAATGTCTAATGCATCATCGTTAATGCAATTCTGAGCATGAATCCTATTTTGTAACCCCGGATAAACAAAGAGATTGTTAACTTTTTAAAGTGTGTCACATCCGTGAGTCCCTGTTAAGGATTATTTTATTACACTGTCTGTACAATTATGGAAGACGTCTCCATTAGCGTCTAACAATCAAAGTCCAGCTCCTTGCGTGTTGCGAGGCTACTACTAACAGGAGCGAGGGAGAGGGAATTTTCTGCCACCAGAACAAGAAAGTATATTCTTTGAAAATAGTGTTCAGCAGCATTAGATGACAGGCCATCAGAGAGATGGTCGACGATATACACATCTTCCACGCCAACAAGGTCTATGATGTCTGGTGAGAAACCGTAGATGAGCCTGGAATCGAGGCAAACAAGAATGAAATTATCCTTTTACGTTTGTCGGAATGGACCAATATCAAGTATGTATTAGGTGTTGCGAATCTAGTAACAAATTAGTTCAATTGTGACCAGAAGGATAAACCAAAGGCAGAATGAACGGAAAGTATAATCTCATGCACATTCGTTTCGTGCTTACTGGCGACTCATCAGTAGGAGCCGGTATTACGCCCTTAACCACTATATATATGGGTGAAGAAAGTGGGATAATAGGACGGTAAAATCTCCTAGACGAATGTGTAAACCTGCAATAGTGAAGCTAATATCATATAAAGTCTACGACAATGCGATTTCAACGCTAACTCCCACTACATGATATATATACCGAGTCTGTAAAGGATACTAACACTATGGCTATTGTGTTAGTAACTGATACTAACATTTAAAATTACCTGATCTGCGTTTTGACTAAAGCAGCTTTCATTGTTCTAGTAAATTTCTTTTTTTTTAAATGCACACACACACATGTGACACGCGAATATCTAATGAAAGGTCAGTCTGTGGTATATAAATATTATGACTAGAGGAAATAACACATTTGCTTCATTTGTTTCGTGAAATGCATCTGATGAAGATCTACGGTAATGTAGATCGAAATATTATGAAAAAAGAAATTCACTGGAAGAATGAAAGCTGCGTTAGTCAAAACGCAGATCAGGTAATTTCAATTAATCCAGGTGCGCAAAAGCACAACTCCTTCATGATACTAACATTATTGTACCGAAAAGGTACATGGTACCAACCTGATGGATATCAATTTCTGCTATAGTTCACCGAAATTGAGAATTCCAACAATTTCTGAACAGCTGTAACTCCAGTAAATCCATACACAATAGCCATAGTGTTAGTATCCAGAGACTCGGTATATATATATATATATATATATATATATATATATATATATATATATATATATATATATTATATAGTGTGAGCGTTGAAGTTCTATCGTAGACTTTATATGATGTTAGCTTCACTATTGCAGTAGGTTTGTACATATCTGTCTATTATCCCACATTCTCACCCAAATATATAGTGGTTAAAGGGCGAAATACCGGCTCCTACTAATGAGTCGCCAGGAAGCACGAAACGAATGTTCATGAGATTATACTTTCCGTTCATGCTGCCTTTGGTTTATCCTTCTGGTCACAACTGAAATAATTTGTTACTAAGTTCGCAACACCTAATAAATACTTGCATATATATTAGCTCTCCGCAACAAACAGTATTTAACTATTATATATGGACCAATATCGTCGCGTACAACTCGACATGTGGACAAAAATGGCAAGTGATTTAAAGTCTTCAATCAGTGGTCGGTTCGTGCTTGGTGAGTGTCATCAAACTTTGCGATCATATGCACACCATCCATGGATAAGCGAAAGGCATGAGATGGGTGACGCTGCCTCTTTTTACTGTAGCAGAACACGTCAAAGCACAAGATTTCCAGCAGTTTGCCACAAGCCAAAAGGTGGTTTATCTATTAACTATTTTAAAGGAAAGGTGAAGTGGTCAATGCTTGTTGAATCACCCGACATTATTCCGTCATCCTAAAACCAACTCACTTTCATAGCACGAATTCTGTTCTGTAGGTCAATTCATGTCCACCATTAGTAGTTAACCCGATATGGCTAGGACGACTGCCCCAGTTTTCGAGATGTAATGATAGACAGGTAATGCTCGGATTTAGAGACATACAAAAACTGGTTTCAAAAACAAAACTAACTCACCGCAGAACGGGCTATTATTTCACATAGCAACCAATTTCAAGACAGATTATCAACTGCTTCACTTTAGTGATTAAACGACGCACCTAGGATACCAAGCATTCTGCAATTCGTTTTCACTTGTCTCGAACAAATGATCTTTTATCTGTTCATGCAACACAGCTGTCTGCATTTCACGTTATATGACACGGACAATTGAATGGATTCATCTTGTTCAAAATTGCTAATCGCACCCACGATTTCCTTCACTGCGTAATATATTCAACAGATTTAAACGATGTCTTGATTTAATTCAACAGTCAAATAGATCTCGGCTTAGCTTCCATTGTAATGATTATCGCCTGATGATGTAACAAAAATTGCTCTATCATCCTTTAGCTGACTTGCTCTCCTATTCCGTCTTCTATACATTAATTAACTCAATGCGGCTAGAACAACTGTCCCTGTTCCAACGCAGAACAATAAGTAATTTATGTGATGATAGGATTTAGTGGCTAATACACGAATTTCTATAATTAAACGAACATTGTCTTGGCAGAAGGTGGTCATATTTATTTAAATAAAGGTTGAAATCTTGATATAGACACCAGTCCCATTCTATACATACCTTTGTCATTATACATCAGACACCACGCTATCTGATGTGCGATGTATTGAATTGATTATTTATATATATCAGTGAGTATTAGCTGGGCGAGTGGTGATAACAATTATTTAAATCAAGTTTGCGACATGGATATAAACAGCTGTTCCATTACGTACATACCTTTGTCAATATAAAATGAGCAATGTGTGATGTATAAAAGGCAGTTCGTCTAATAGACCGATTTGGTCCTTACTGGAAATTCTTCATGTAGTGTCCAGAATTTGCCGCGAATAGGGCTCAAATCTGGGCACGTCTGCTTCGAAGTAGTAGTTACTCATGAAAAGTTTTTTTGATCTTATTATAAGTGGGATATCTTGACTCACTTTTGATGAAGTGACAGAAAATTGCTTGCTCACGAGAGACCACAAAGCTGTTGCAATAATTGTTGTCCCTTTTAACTTTTATTATTGCGTAGGAATAACTGTTCTGATGGTTTATAGCCCAAGTCTGGAGGTATAAATCCGTCCAAAATGTGTGGATAGCGACGTTGTGATGTCCATCCGCAAGCAAGTTAACTTGGGATCTCTGCGAACTCTGTGTTGCATTAAAGTTGGCCACTACTCAATGACATAGAATTTTACGACCTCATGAATGGCAAGCACTAGTTAGTCAGACCGATAATTATAGCATGAACTTTCCGGGTCTAATGGGATACATTCATCAAAACATTCCATGTGGAGCCAGGAATTCCGTTTTACCAAGCATTAACGATTAGTGGTGAATGGATTGTGGTAAATGGTAGCAAGCGTGCCAGATGTAAGAAGCTGCAGCTGCTAAAGTAAGTTGGATAGTAATGCCCGGCCAGATATTGCTCGTTACCCTTGATTAGCAAACTATATAGGAAATGTAAATGTTATTAAAAACACCCCCAATAGAAATGGGAGAACTAGTGATCTTTTACAGCCCCCATTAGAGATAAAAGTACAAAAAGTAACTTTATATTTTGAACACCAAAAAACTTCAGGTTCCGACTATCTGCTGTCCACCTTATTTAAGCATGGGCTCGACATAATTTGTAGTATGTTGTCTTATCTCTTACGTACTATATAGAATGAGGTAACAGTGCCGTTTGCGTCAGGCAAGTCGACTGTCATTCCGATCTTCAAAAATGTCAATAGTAACTCGTGCGATAGACATCGTGGTGTAAGCTTGGTTGAAATCGTATATGAGATATTTTCTTCGATTAAATTATGCCGTCTCAGCGCTATTTGTGTAGATGACACTTTAGAGAAGGCCAAGGCGGATTTCGGCGCGGATGAAACTGTATATTTTACGCTAAAAAATACTTGCACAACGACATGTTTCTTGCCGACACACAATAGCCATCAAATCAGACTTTGAGAGCACATTTCACTCTTTAGATCGCTACGATCTTCACAAACACTGCTGACTTGTTTAGAGCGCACAATGAATCAACGCACAGATTTACTACTAGAAATGATGTCCGTAAAGGATGTTGAATTTTAACATTTAAAAAAAATTGTAGTTGATGCAATTATAAACTATACTCTTTCATACGTTCAGAATGCAGGCATCGAAGTTCTCCCGGACGACAGATTGGTCGACCTTTACGGGGAAGGCGATGTATTATTTGTCAAAAACCGAAATTCCGATTAGGCCACCTTGAATATATTACCAGTCTTCGTTCTGTCTTTCGGCCTGAAATTCGCACCCTCTACGTTACTACTACTACTACTACTACTACTACTACTACTACTACTACTACTAATACCACTACAGGAACACCTATTTTTTACTTCAGGTTTACGGCTACATGGTGAAGATCTGGAAATAGGTGATTGGTTGACATATCTTGATTGCTTTATCAGTAACTGAGGCAATGTTACTAGCGAGGTGAGTATGAGAATCGTGATAGCTAGAGTTGCCGTTTCTAATCTGTCATTTATTCAGAAACTCTAATCTCACTCTGTCTTAAAGATTTTGTGTACAATTCAAAATAACATGCAGTTTTTTATACGCTAGTGAATCTTGATCCTTTAGAATAGAAGACCTTAGACGCCTACAAGTAATCGACCACCTCTGTTTAAGAGGCATTGCTCATATAGGTTATCAACAACGAATAAGAAAAGTTGACATCTGTAGATGTATTCTTGGATCGGCCAGTATGTGCTCGTGAGTTAAACAAACGAAGATCTACCAGTTTCTGACTCAGCCACGTTCTGCATATGCCCTCAATTCGATTAAGCAGTGGAGCATTATTTTCTCAACTAGCGCGAGATTGGCTTAAGAAACAAGCTGGACAGATTTGTACATGGCAGAAGCAGCTAAGGCTAATTACATTTAACTTGGGTCTGTTTAAGACTCAGGACAGGGTCCACATTCGCGGGATAGCTCTTGGTTGGAACCCGTGCGTGATACGGCATCGAACCGAGCTTGGTGACGATTTTGTACTTTCTACCAGGGTCATCGTCTTAAAATTCTTGTCTTAAGCTGGCACAGTGAGCTGTGTAGCTTGGTGTGGATTATGAAGCGATATAGTAAAAGCCGCCAGGGATCTGTGTTGTCTAGATTGTGTTTTGTGGAGGTCTAGGCGGTCTCATTTCTGTGTGTTATTTGGGTTGGCCTCTTTATTTAGGCTATATCCACCTTCTAGATCACTGTTGCCTTACGGTGTCTTGTTTTAAAATAATAGTTCGTCATTGTTTTTATGATTTGTTTTATTAGTATTATAGTTGCCTACTTGAGCCCTTTGTTATGTGGCGATTTAACATCAGTTATTAAACGCTGTTGTATTGCTGTCTCTGATAAGGATGAGGATGATGGTGATGGTCGCTGATGTTATAGTAAGAAGGATTCATGAACAGCAAAAGAGGCAAATTAGGTCAAAAAATGCAGAGTACGTAGACCTCATTCATGCACTCCATTGTGCTAAAGTTGAGTTACGCTTACTAGAAGTCAACCTTCTTGCTCTTCTAGAATACTAGGCCACACTCGATTCTCTGGCATGCAAGATTTTCGGTCGAGCTGTGCTTAATAATGGCATCCTGGTGAAGATTCTTCTATGACGGCTGTATTCGCACTATTAACAGTTTTTATTAACATTTTGTAACTTTTTGCCCAAGTACTCAACTGAATGAAGATATGTAGAGATGGGCGGCTTACCAACTTATAATATGTCGACGGTGCTATTCTGCAACGAAAAAGTAAAATCAGATTTGCAGTGACATTGATTACGTTCAAGAATTGTCTATCCGACGAGGTCTGGAGTTAAACGCTCTTCAAGCACTTGTGGCAAATTTTGATCAAAAGTCTAATATTTTTCTGATCAACTACCTGCCGTCTACCTAGTATCTCTGGTAGCACTAGGCGGATCGGCTTCGGCCGAGTTTTTAAGACGTATTAGACTTGCTTGAACTACCTTTGGCAAATTGCGCAAACCATTCCGAAATCAACTGTCTGTTTTATTGAACACCCGATCTAGGTCCTCAAGTCAAGGATAATTTGATTCCTCCTTTATGCTGCAGACTCTGGGGCAATGACCGATAAAAGATGCCAGCACCTGTATTGATTGGGAAATTGATCCATGGAACGATTTGATCTAGATATTTCCCAGCTGAACATCAGCAGGTAAAATATCAAGCGAGACATTCAACAGCCGATCAATTATAGTCGGCTGGTCTTTGATACAATATTAACATAGATCATTGTTATTGAATGCTGATTGTATTGATTTGGATATCATGTAAACCGGCTATTTGAGGTTATTTTTCGTCGGCTACCGAAGCCATTCCTGGGAACAGTAATAACTGTGGGAGGATTTTACCAACAACATTGATAACTTGGTCACGTCGCATACTTTCCTCCCTAACCAATGAATATTCGAATGAGGAAAAATCTGCGGGAGTCGCGCAGTTAACCCGATCAAGCGTACAGGCCTTGTTTCTTCTGTCTCATTAGCACACACTCTTCTTGAACCTACCGCACGGGAGACATAATGTATAAATTTTTCCTACGTAAGTTATTGTGTTCTATTTTACATGCAGTATGGAATTCCGTTTCATGTTTCAATTTTCTAATAGAGATCGAAATTTGTCATGAATAAATTTGGCCAAGCTGTCAAATCAGCCATCGTTTAGCACAATATAGAATCAGGGTATCATGACTATATAATTCTCTTCAGTTTATTACATAAAGCTGAAACAGTAATGGTAACAGTAAATTTTACGCTATGGAAATAAGTAAGCAACTGTGATAGATAAACTTAAAAACGTAATATTGCCACGGTATCACGCGCATTTAATATGCGAACATTTAAACAACTTGGATAACAAGAAGCGCTTGCACGTTGGATAAATTAGAAATCGATGTATGTTGCGTATCTGAAACCAGAATACAGGTACCTACGTGCATTACAGAAGAAGTGTTCACGTCACGCAATAGCCGCTGTTTGTTCCCACTTATTTGCGCAACAGATTCGAGAAGAAAAAAAGTTAGCGAAACTATAAATGATAGTAACAACCATCTAATGGCCAATAAAATAAGTCGTCTTGATAAGTGAACTGAGCAGTTCAAGGATAAATTTCCTTAGGTACCTGCGTCAGTTACGATTCCCGAAAGCATGCCTGTATCAGCAGTATGCAATGTTAACCTCGAAAAACCATCAGAGTTCGAATTACGGGATGCAATCCTATCTCTTAAGCTTCGCAAATTCGCAGGCCCTGATTAATTGCTTTCGGAATTATTAAAGGATGGTGGCGATGTAATTTGGGAGAGTTGACTAACCTTTTCCGTAGTATTTGAAATAAAGAGACCGTAACACTCGATTGGAATGAGTAGACCATCATTCCTATCTTCAAATAAGGCAATTGTAATTAGTTGGATAACCGATTTGATATAAGCTTCACTTCAGTCGTTTCTAGGTTATTTGCTTCGATTATCCTACGTCGTTTTAGCGCTTCACGTGAATCACATACTAGAGAAAAACAGGCCGGATTCCGCTCAGGACGAGGTTGTATAGATAATATTTTTACGTTAAGGCAAGTTCTTGAACAGAGATATTTATATCACCGTCCCACATTAGAAGTCTTTCTAGAATTTAAGGGTGCATTTGATTCGGTAGATCGCAATGTTTTATTCGATATTCTGTCGAAAAAGTGTGTGCCTACAGAGTTTGTTAATATTATACGTGCTCTCTACACAACCACGTTGGTCACGTTAAGGTCTACAATGAATTAACGCACCACTTTACAACCAGCAGTGGTGTTCGCCAAGGCTGTACACTTACCACTTTTTGTTTCATTTTGTAATCGATGCTATAATGAACAACACTCATCCACACGTTCAGGATGCAGTTATCGAAATTCTCCCAGGCGGTAAACTAGTCGACAGATTAATTATTTTTTCTTTGTTGGGTGCATTGAGGTGTTTGCATCCACTGTCCACATGATTAGTCCAGATATTTAGACTTCCGTTTTAGGAAGTCTTACTCAATGGAAAGCACATCCAACAAACAATTCGACAATCAATATGCCCAGTGAAAAATTTAGTTTACAATGTCCCATTCATACCTAAATAATCTTTAAAAGAAACATGTTGCACGTCGGGGAATAGATTCATTACATTTTCCTTATTGCACAATATCTGGACCAATCGGGTGGAAAGCGGATGCAAATACCTTGTTACGCCCAACAAGGAATATTTGACTAGTCAATCTTACTATTATTCGACAATCAAGATTAGCAGACGTTGTTCCGTCTTTCGGTATGAAATGCGCACCCTCTAAATGTAAGATACTTTTACAGTATCACCCACCACTCACTACAACTCTGCGACTTCAGTGTGAAGATCTAGACATAGTTGACAGGCTTACATACTTTGGGAGCTCTATCAATAACTCAGGCAGTATATCTGAGATGGTGATTATGAGGATCGCTAAACGCTATAGTAACTTTCTCGAACTTTCGCAATTTAAGGAAGAATGCGAGTATTTCACTATAAATTGAAGATCGTCTTTATAGTGCACATGTACGCGCAGTTTTATTATACGCTAGTGAGACTTGGCGCAATAGAGTTTATTATTTTAGACGCTTACATGCATTCGACCATCCTTGTTTGAGAAGCATAGCACGTGTAGGTTACCAGCAACGAATAACCAACGTTGACATCCGTAGAGGTATTTTTCGATCTCCTAAAAAGTGCTCCTTGTTATAGAAACGGATAAGGCTACATCAATATCGTTGGTTCTGTCACGTTCTTCGTATGCTCTCAATTCGATTGCCCAGTAGAGCTCGGCTCTCTCGTCTAGCTCCACATTGATGTCAGAAACAAGGTGGGCAGATTTTTACATAGCAAAAACAATTTGAGTCACATTCAAATTGAGAAGTATAGTACCTACTCGTCTGTTGGGATGGAGTCCACGTTCGCATTATATTTCTTGGTTAGAAACCCTGCGCGATATGGCATCGAATCGAGCTCAGTGTCAACCTTGTTGCAGATTTCTAGTAGAATCATCTTGGTAGCTTTCTTTATTTAGTAGGACAGCGTTAGCTGCGAGGTTTGGTTTTGCTTAAGACGTGATACAGTGAAACTCGCAAGGAAGCTGTATTGCCGATGTTGCCTTCCCTTAAACAGACTTGGTTATAATCATATTGTTTGGAGGCTTATTTTGCCTCAATTCTGTGAGTTATGTAGATAAATATACTCATAGTAACTAAATACCCTCTCTCTGTCTCTCTCGTAAATCTCAATAATATCTCTTCTCTATCTAAATTATTATTTTTGTCATTATTTAGAAAAGTTTTCTTTTTTTTGCTTCGCATCTTATGGTTATATGGCAATGAAGCATTAGTTACTATTGGCTTTTGTATTGCTGTTCATGATCATGATGACGATATAAAGTAAGCATATTCGAGCTCACCAAGCCGACAGTCATTGAAATGATAAATTAATTGGAATAATTCGTACAGTGAAGCATCCTTATCGAACGCCTGAACCCGTCACTAACGTTTTAAAAAGATTTAAACTCGTGCGCATATCGGCCGACAATTCATCATAACATGCTTCAATTTGTTGAACTATTTTCCCGAGATTCTATCATAAATCCTTGCCTACCATAGCTTGTTGCGCGCGCCATATTTTAATGCATCTGAACGACCTATAAAAAAACTGGATAGCTTGCATAAGTGCCTAAAATCAAGAGTACCACGAAGTGCGCGAATTCGGTTTGGGCATCTAATTTCTTGTTTAATTTGCCTGTTATGGTCTAGTTTGCTTTTATCGCTCTTGAATAATCTTTCTGGAAATACGAGTAATAAACACCCCTTACGCAGTGCAGCAAAATTATATCACTCTGATTGGCTAGAGTGTTGGTGCCGCTTAATTTTGGTTTGGCGCAACGGCGACACTCTTCCAGTCATTTGGGACGAATTCCTCCACTCACACTGTCGTAATACGCTCCAGCATACTCTTCAGAATCTCCTTAGTTTAAGAAGTCTGGCAGAAACCATAGATTCCCGTGGCTTTGCCTTTCCTTATGAGACTGTAAGTTGAGATTTGATTTCTATATAAAAACATGATCAAACGGACCACTTAATCATTACAAACGCCGTTTAAATATGTGGGGTTCGGCCATATTTTGAAAGTTCTTGATGAGCATCGCATCAACAACCAGCTGTATCTGTACTCCCTAAGAATGATGACCACTGGTATTGCGACGAATTCGAAGAGTTATTTATGCATCGATACTTGTTCCAATTCGCTATTAAAAATAAGCCAGTTCTTTCATTTTACCTTGTTTTGCTTGTAGCAAACTAATTGCGATGCCTATATACCATGACACGAGCTCGTAGGTTAGCAGAAATTGACGTTAGGTAAAGACCTTTGATGCTAGAAAAGATTTACCACAGTGAGACAGGCGGAGATGTGCACAAGCTTGAGAGATGCTGCCAGTGGCGCTGGGAATAAAGTTTACTATGACCAGGCTTTGGCTAATGGTAAGATTAAAGAGTGATACCGTCGTAGCAGTTGTTTTCAACCAGAGCACATCTTCTAACACAGTCGGTTCCAGTGATGTCTTGATCTAGCTTGGCGTTGAAATCACCGGGAGTTATAATGATGCCAGAGTGCACTCAAGAACAGAGGCCAACAATTATAGACATTCAGAAATATCTTGCGTAGGTCAGATTTTGTAGTTCTCCAATCAAAAAATCTTTTGCTGCATCACTGGATAACAGAAAGAAATCCCCATAGCTGACCGGAACACCTTATCTGATGAAAGAAATATAGCATTTTACCATGAACTACGTCCGAATGGGCGGCATATTGATGTGCTCCAAGCAATTTTGGTCCGAAGAAATGCTTGTGCGTGTCTAGTTTTGACCAATTAAAACAAAACGACTGATCTATAAAAAAATGATTGCTTAACCAATAATGAAAACTACTCTTAATTTAACTCCATAAAAAAATCTTTACCATCGCGACAGAAATATATTTCAATAAACGCAAATGTATTGCGTATTAAAATTACACTTTCTAGTGAAGTACGCATTGATAACTGGTACAGAGAACTGTTATACCCGGTCACGCATTTAATTGTGCGAACCATTATAGGTCGTGACGATCGTGTAGTTTTTGCACTCAAGAGCAACCACTCTTTTGTACGCGCTCTTTGCGAAGATCATGAACATTAAGATCACAGATTCTGTACGGCTAACTTGACTACAAACACGGCATCGTATAGCACCAAGAAGCCCAGTAGTCTTCGCCAGAGCTAGACGTTTATGTTTGAGGACGGTTTCGTTGGTCCTAGCTCAAGTCGGTGGGCATTACCAACATACATGCAAGAAAACATCAGATTTTCGATTGGAGACTAAATGGCGAGTACTGGGCCCTTAACTGTGTCAAAACGTTTGATCGTTACCCGGTAAACAACATTAATGATACCATTGATGAGGTTGCTCAACGCAAATAGTTCATTGCGTTCGATCTTAAACCAGTTTACCGTCAGATACTACTCGACGAAGTGAGCGTAGAGAAAACGTCTGTCATTACTCAAATTTGAATTAATTGGCCGTTCGAGCTGCCTGCAGCTCGTTTCAGATTTATACATGCTGAAATGTTTGTCCTTCCTATAGTTCTTGGCTTCCTGTGATACATAACCATAATGGTTCGTCATACAAGATGGTTTGAAGTAATACCGCTAACCTGCTAAAATGCAGCAACTATCCTCCACGAGTTATCATTACAGATGGTGGCAAGATTAGGTGTACTGTATGCGGTGGTTACTGATTAAATTGCCAATTCCATGACCCGCATTTTTCAAGAGAAATATTTGGAATCTAGAATTTTTCAATATCAGACTGATATTTTCCAGTGGTATATAATATCAATAACTTAACTGTTCTTCAAATCAAGTTTGAGCTTGAAGTAAGCACCAATCCCATTGTATTTAACCAGTCGTCGAATAACAGCAAAACTACCGTCAGTCAATGAATTGTTTTTTTCCCATTTCGTTTTGATATATTCCTTAAAAAGAATTTGCGTTTTTTGGAAATGTAATGAAATCGTGCTTTTACCGCCATACGTGTGCTATTAATTGTCCTGCAACCGTTAATTGTGGTATCAGCTTTAAACAATAAATGATTACGCGGGTGGTGGTATCAATTCTTTAAATCAAGTTTGCGAGCTTGAAGGAAACACATATACAATTGTATTTAATCATTCGTCGAACAACAAAACAAAACTACCACCAGTCGCAACGCACTGACGCGTTTCGACCTTCCATGATCATCATCAGAGTACGACGGCAAACTGACTATCGAGGATCAAACCGCATTGTATATATATGGAAATCAAATTTAGATATGCGGCTCTCACCTCTAGCAGTCTTGCATACATTGAACTTGACTGGAAATGTCCGCTGCACAATTTCTATGCAGTCACGAACATTAACTGTTTGCAGCTTTCGCCACATATACATATATAGGCAATACAATTTAAACAATAATTGATTGCGCGGGTGGTGGTAACAATTCTTTAAATCAAGTTTGCGTGCTTGAAGCAAACACCAATCCCATTGTATTTAACCAGTCATCGAACAACATAACAAAACAACCGCCAGCTGCAACGCATTGACGCGTTTCGACCTTCCATGATCATCATCAGAGTACGATGGCAAACTGACTATCGAGGATCAAACCGCATTAAATATATATGGAAAGAAAAATTAGATATGCGGCTCTCACATCTAGCAGTCTCGCATACATTGAACTTGACTGGAAATGTCGGCTGCACAATTTCTATGCAGTCACAAACATTAATTGTTTGCAATTTTCGCAACATATACATATAAAGGCAATAAAATTTAACAATAATTGATTGCGCGGGTGGTGATAAAAATTCTTTAAATTAAGTTTGCGAGCTTGAAGTAAACACCAATCTCATTGTATTTAACCAGTCGACGAACAACATAACAAAACTACCACCAGCCGCAACGCACTGACGCGTTTCGACCTTCCATGATCAGCATAAGAGTACGAAGGCAAACTGACTATCGAAGATCAAACCGCATTGAATATATATGGAAATCAAAGTTAGATATGCGGCTCTCACCTCCAGCAGTCTCGCATACATTGAACTTGACTGGAAATGTCGGCTGCACAATTTCTATGCAGTCACGAACATTAACTGTTTGCAGCTTTTGCCACATATACATATATAGGCAATACAATTTAAACAATAATTGATTGCGCGGGTGGGTGTAACAATTCTTTAAATCAAGTTTGCGAGCTTGAAGCAAACACCAATTCTATTGTATTTAACCAGTCATCGAACAACATAACAAAACTATGGCCAGTCGCACGTACTGACGCGTTTCGACCTTCCATGATCATCATCAGAGTACGACGGCAAACTGATTAACGAGGATCAAACCGCATTGTATATATTTACTTGATTTTCGGATTGCGTACCGAATTGTTTGAATCCACTGTCATCATGATTTCGCCATATATTTCGATATCCTGATACGGATATCTTTTTCATTGGAAAGCACATCACCCACAAAGTTGACAATTAATATTTCAACTGTATATCAAAATATGTATATACATGGAAAGCAAAATTAGGTATGCCGCTCTCACCTTTATCAATTATTGTTTAATTGTATTGTCTATATATATATGTGTGGGGAAAGCTACAAACAGTTAGTGTTCGTGACGGCATAGAAATTAAACTGATTGTTGTCGTGTAAAAAAAGTTTTTTATTTGAAAATAAATAATAATAATAATAATAATAATAATAATAATAATAATAAATAACTGCAAGTAGTAATAAAGTCCGGGATTTTGAAATAAGATTGCGTGAAATTTCTTCAATCAAGAAAGCTATTCTCTCTCTTTCATATATATATATATATATATATATATATATATATATATATATATATATATATATATATATATAAAATCTGCGATGGTAAGCTCATTTATCATGTTTTAATAAAGTATGATAGCGAACAATATCAATTCATGGAATACTATTCATTACGAAATGTCATTTATTTCAATATCTGTAGCCAATATTCTGAATTATTTAGTGCTATTTTCGCTCAACTAATACAAGCCGTGTGTCTGTCGTAAGCAATTAAATCTTATTTAAATCAATTTCTCAATTTCGCTAGACTGGCTACTTCCTTTTTGCAAAATAATTTGATTTGTTCTCGTCCTAATTTGGAATGTTTGCGCAAACACTCTGTGTGTGTCATTTTTGAGACACGTCTGTTAAATTTAAAGGTTCGATGTCAATGTTTGTATTCCAGATTGACTTCCGTTTGAAATGCTTTTTACTTAGAGTACGATCAAAAAATAATACTACGGACAACACGACCTGTGAGTAAAATTAGTTCACAAATTGTCAATTTTTGTGCAAAATACTTCTTGAATGATTTTGCAGTGCAATCGTTAAATTTAGAGTTTCCACGACTCTATCATTCATGAGCAGAAAATTTGCACTATCAGTTTCGCAATGGTCCGATTTATCCCCATTTTCAAGAACGCATTGAGATCGATTCGTCGCTTTCCTCCGACGATTCTTTATTTTAAACCATTTTTGAGTCAAAAGTTAAAATATAACTAGATCTATTTCGAAATGGGGTTAAAATATTTGTTTATTTTTTTATTGTCAGCATTGGTAGTGTACTTTTTGATTAGAGGCCGGATGATGAAACGGGAATTTCCGTTCCGAAACGTTAACAGTCAACGAAGATTGGATCGTAACTCATTTCCAGTGGTTAGTGATAGAGATATTGAAGCCCGCGGAGGAAAGGGACGAATTAGCATCCAGCCACTACGAAGACGAACTCAATGCGTACTTGGGTAATGGGGATCAATCGCATCTTTGCGAAACTGATAATGCAAATCTACCACCCACGAAAGAAAATCGTGGATCTTGTAAATGCTAAATTTTGTGCTGGAGCTGCACCTCGTTTTGACAATTTTTATGGAAGATGTTGATTTTTCTTGTTTCTAACCTCTTGTTTTAACTTTGAATGTACTGAGCGTTGGACGTCACGGAGAGTCTGCTTTTTCATTGATTCGCATAAGTTTTGTTGAGTTGTGCCCAATTCTCATATGTGTCGACTGAAACTAGGCATTAGCCAGTCGAATTACTTTTTCATTGGTTAATCAGCGCCACAGGTAACATTAATGGTTATTTTGAAAGGCATGTTGCTTTCATTTATATTGGGTTCGATTTTATTACTTTAGCGCAAATTATAATCGATTTACCAGTCGGAATATCCATTATTCCTCGACGTTTCGCGAAGCAGGTTTAGCTATTATTCAATGGTCTTAGGTGAAAAAATCCTGCGTATTCAAGTGGCTTATTTAATGATTAGGCTCTTTTTGCAAGCCTGTGATACATTACTGGAATTATGTATATACTGTCAAATCCAAAGTTATTCATTGCGAACCGAACTTGAGTTGGTTCCTTCTTCATCTGCTGTTATTATTGTTGTGTCCACCTATGTTGGATGGTCCACGTACTTGGATGTCTTCTGTATTTATTATAAGCGTATCGTCTAGACGAGCCTTAATTGTGCCTAATTCTGCAGTTAAATTATTCATTTGAGAAGTCAATGCCTGAATAAACGTTTCTAACCCATCAGAAGCCATTTTAAATGTACGACAAATGCTTTATTTTTACTCAATTATATATAGAATTTTTCTCGCACAACGAGCATCGATTTAATAAAACAAATTTACACATTAATTAATTTATGTTCACTTCAGCTCTAAGTCTGCTTTTCTCATTGGGCTGACTGCTTCATTCTTATACGGACGCTTCTGCGAGGAATTTCTGTTGAAATACTGTCTGCCCTAGATAAGACTTTTTGTTCATTATTTGTCTTAAAGGTGGCCATTGCCACATCTTCCCCCCCCTCAGGAATCGGCTTTCGCACTCTGCTTAAACGATCCAGTGCCACAGCTCGTGGTCCATCGGGCAGGCTAACAAAAACAGTATTGTGCTCTGCGTCCACCCTCTCCACGCGATACGGCCCATCATTAACAGCCTGCAGTGCCATGGGCTCGACCTTCGCTACCATTACATAGTCGCCGACCTTTAGGCGAGTGCGTGTCGGTTGCCTTGCATAGCCTTGTCGCTGTGTGGCGCCTACATATTCAGTTAACTGTTTTAGTCGTTCCTGAATATCCGCTATGGTGCAGCGCTTATGGGATCCTTGGATTACCGGTTCACCTGGAAGTCTTATGTGTCCTCCATAGACCATGGTCGTTGGAGCGAATCCTGTAGCTGTTGAGACAGTAAAGCGCATGGCCCGCTCGACCAAATGTAATTTGTCTCTCCACGTTCCCGGGCTCTCGTGGCACCAGCATCGCAGTACCTCTTTCATCGTCCTATGTGCGCGCTCAGCTGTCGCATTGGTTTGCGGGTGATAAGTGGCTGTGCGGGAATGCTTTATGTCAAGGTCTTTGCACCACTGATTAAATTCTTTCGACTCAAACTGTGCGCCTTGATCGGTAACTATAACTTGTGGTGCACCGAATCGACTGAGCCATCGCTCTTCTAAGCACGTTATAATCTTTTCTGTTGTGATCTTCTTCAGTGGTACAAACTCGACCCATCGGGTAAACTTATCGACCATGGAAAACACATAGGACACGCCGCCGCGAGCTACCGGCAGTGGACCTACCAGGTCGACATGCAGAAACTCGTTCCGTGCCGTGGCATTGAAAGCAATCGGCGTGACTTTTTCTCGTTTTTGTGGTTTACAACGTTGGCATGTAGTGCACTGTTGACAATAGCTACGAATTTCTTTGGACATGCCAGGCCAATACAATCGTGACTGCAATGTCTCAATGAGCCGCCCAGCGCCGGGATGTCCTAACGTTTCATGCCAAAAGGCCATTAATTCTGTTCTTATAGATTCTGGCACAAACCATTGCACTGTTTGTCCTTCTTTCCGCACCAACAGGCCGTTCTGTAGACTCAATGTTTTATATGGTGCAGATACCCCGGTGCCGTTTTTTAATTGATTAACTATTTCCTGACATGTAGCATCTCTACCCTGTTCTTCAGAGACTTTTATAAGCGGTGAAACCCGCACAGCGGAAATTCTGCTGAGCGCATCGGCCGCCGCATTCTCGATTCCTGCTCTATGATGAATTGATATATCATACTCTTCTAGTTCTTCAATGGCTCGATGTACACGTTTCTTCTCAATACATAGTGATCTCCAATGCACTAGCGCTTTGTGGTCAGTAAAGACGTCCACGTGTCCCCCGATGACAAAATATCTAAACTTCCGCAGCGCCCATTGTACGGCAAGTAATTCTTTTTCTGTGACTGTATAGTTCTGTTCCGCCTTAGTGAGTGTGCGACTTATATATTGCGCAGGACGTCCGTCAGCTTGTAACACCGCTCCTATACCAATATCTGACGCGTCTGTAACAATTGACATATTACCTACCGGGAAAGTCAAAATAGTTGCATCTATTAATTTCTGCTTGCATAGTACAAACGCTTGTTGAGCTTCCTCCGTCCAACGAAATGGTATCTTGGCACTAGTTAACTGAGATAAGGGCTGTTGTGTAACCGCCATCCCTGCGAGGTATGGTCTATAGAAATTCACCATACCAATAAACCGGCGCAATTGTTTTCTAGTAGTAGGCACCGGATAATCCCTGATAGGTTGTACATTCGAATCTAACGGCATGCATCCGTCCGCTGAGACTAAGTGCCCCAAGAACCGCACTTCTTGACCTATCTGTACCTTTTCTGGATTAAAATGTAATCGCCATTCTACAGCTTTGGCCAACATCTTCTGCAGCCTCACACGTAATTCGTGTTCAGTAGTGGCCCATATAATAACATCGTCTACGTAAGCTGTTGTACAAGTTAAGTCAGACACGAACGAGTCCATCATTCTTTGGAACACTTTCGGAGCGTTTTTAAGGCCAAATGGTACCCGGGTGAATTGGAAATGACCTTGGGGTACTTGTACCGCTAACTTCCATCGGTCTTCGGGCCGCACACCTATTTGCCAAAATCCCTGTTTAAGATCAAGCACGGCAAACCATTTGCCTCCCGCTAGCTGTAAGAACAGATCACGCAGAGCCGGCATGGGATACGGGTCCGGTTTAGTTACTGAGTTCAATTGCCTAAAATCAGCCGCTGGTCGGAGCGAACCATCCTTTTTCGTAACATAAACCATCGGAGCACGAAAAACAGATGTTGACGGTTCAAGAACGCCGGCTTCTATCATTTCTTGGGTTGCACGAGTCGCCGCTGCTAATTTCTTTGGAGGAGCACCATATACTTTTGGTGGTTCGTAACCGTCATTTAGTTCTAGCCATAGCTTAAACTGTTCGACCGTCGGCCCTGGACGCTCGCTACAATCAGGCAGTTGGAATATAATGTTATATCGGGTTTGAAGATTCTTCCACCACCCAGGCAGACAACTGGTCTCCTCCTGCAATTTATGGGTACATATAGACTTTATTGAACTTATTCCCTCAGGCCGCGATAGGCATACACGTTTATTTTGACAGTCTATCGTCTTAACCCATTTTCTAATGAAATCAAGTCCCAATAAGGGCGTTTGCGTATTCGAAACAACAAAAGACATATGATAGACATTTTCATTTATTAACAACTTCGTGTCCCACTCGCCCACAGCCACCATCGATGCGCCCGATGCCTGACATAAACTTGCTCTTCGTAGGTTTTACATTGTTCAATGGCCAAGTCAATGGTAGTACCGACACATCAGCTCCAGTATCCAATTGCATTATTACTGGCTGTCCGTTGAAGAGTTCTAAAAATTTAACTTTAATGAAAATTCTTACATTTGGCAATGTTTCCCACACTTCCTTTTCTTCAAAGGCCATCTGGTTCGGACCACTTTTTTGTTTGATCTGCTGGTCTTCATTCGATCTACCCATCGGAGGCACCAAAGGATTAATATTCGTGCTCTGCTCTCTCCCACCTTTATTTGTGAGATTGTGCACCCTGTTACCCCACTGCACTGGCCGTTCTCGAGGAGCAGTACATGGGTTTTGCTGACGCTTATACGTCGTATTCGTCGAAGCTGGAGTCCTTATATACTGACTTTGCTTCCAGGCCACTGGCTGTTGCCTTCTGTCGCGGAACTGCTTATTATGCCGCGAAGAATTCCAATACGGTATGTCGCTCCTCTCAGATGTCGTAACTGGACCCATGCGTGGAGATGCAGCTGCCACTTTGTTTGTCATTATGGCCGAACTTTGAAGAGCCTGAAGTCTCTCTTCAAGGCCTCCCTGGGCGCTGGATATTTCACCGTATCTGGTAGGATCCAGCAGCATGAACATGATGGCCTCATGTGGTTGCAAGCCGGGTAAAGACTCGGTAAGCTTCGAGAACCACCGCTTGATACGTGCCATGGTATCCATGGGCATCTCACCCATTAATGGCTTCAGGCTGTATAATTCTAAGAACACTTCCTGAGGCCTAGCCCGGAAATGATCCAACACGCGTCTTTTGTATTCTTCATACGTGAGGTCAACCGGCAATTCCAATTGGACTGCTACTGTCCGGTCCACTAATTCCTGCACAGCTACACGCACAATAGGTGCTTCCAATGTAAGTTCTTGGGCTCGAACTGATGCTTCAAATTTTTCGAACCACAACTGTGGCCTTTCCACATCTAGTGGTGCCAACATCGACTTAAACTCTGATGACGGTCTGAAATAACTCGTCGATTCGGCTGAAAACGCCGGCATATTTCCTCCTGATTCCTCTTCGGCGTGGTCGCCATTGTTGTGTCCACCTATGTTGGATGGTCCACGTACTTGGATGTCTTCTGTATTTATTATAAGCGTATCGTCTAGACGAGCCTTAATTGTGCCTAATTCTGCAGTTAAATTATTCATTTGAGAAGTCAATGCTTGAATAAACGTTTCTAACCCATCAGAAGCCATTTTAAATGTACGACAAATGCTTTATTTTTACTCAATTATATATAGAATTTTTCTCGCACAACGAGCATCGATTTAATAAAACAAATTTACACATTAATTAATTTATGTTCACTTCAGCTCTAAGTCTGCTTTTCTCATTGGGCTGACTGCTTCATTCTTATACGGACGCTTCTGCGAGGAATTTCTGTTGAAATACTGTCTGCCCTAGATAAGACTTTTTGTTCATTATTTGTCTTAAAGGTGGCCATTGCCACAATTATCACATCTGGAGATGCTAGATATCCATCTTTTTCTTCGAATGGAAATTGCATGGCTTCGTTGGCTGTTGTTTTATATTCAATCTTTCCAACGACCATGAAGGAATCGTCAATGTTGTGTACGTATTTGTGGGCTTCAGTGACAAATAGTTTTAATCTAGTTTTTTTTTAGTGATACATATTTATGACTGCTGATAACAGTCTAAAAGGGCTATCCAAGCCTATGCCGTCAGTTTGTCTGTAAAATTCCTTGGAGTAAGAATTCTAAATTGGTTGTGCACATGTAAAGTGGTGCCTCTATGTCGTTCATTTCTATAAATGTTCCCGTTAAGGATGGTGGAATATATTCACAAAGTATATCAATTTATTTATTAAGCGGAATACTAGTAAATAATGGTTCTATGTCTAGAGGCAATATGTTTCTCCTCTTTAAATCGAGCTTGCAATCCTTTTTCCATTAGATCGAAAAAATATTGATTTATCTAAAAATGACAAAACACAAGACATTTATGACCGGTTTGGGTGTTTAATAACAATGTGAATGCGAATAAATAGTAAAATATGAAAGCTTAAAAAATCAGTAATAGGACTTAATTTACATATGTTTATTTTAATGATGCTGTGATAAATGATTTCTATGAGATAAAAAACCAGCAAGAAATAAAGGAATTAGGAATAACTATTCAAATGTACAGCTTCTGCTGAAAGACATGTTGAAAGAATAGTTAGCTGTGGTAAGAACATATGGGCGCTAATAAAGATAAATATCCCATCGAATGATGTTCATTTACAAATGTATATTATTTTGATTAAGCTGATATATATATATATATATGTGTGTGTTTTAGACATATTCATATGTATCTTATATATTTATATAAGATGTAAATAACATAATAAATGGAGAATAAGTGGTTTTAGGGATAATAATGATGGTTCACAGCAATCAAGTGTCTTCTAAAGAGGAACTTAAAATGTGGTAGATAGACGTATATATAGATAGATAGGTATGAATATTTATTCTATATGGTACAGATACACATTAACCTGTTTATATATATATATATATTAAAATATATGATAATTACATATAGGTATATGTCTATATATTTAAGGTGGTATAAATATTGGATTAATAAATAAATAGTTAGGTTATATTATTATGTTGTTCGACGACTGGTTAACTACAATGGGATTGGTGTTTACTTCACGCTCGCAAACCTGATTTAAAGAATTGTTACCACCACCCGCGTAATCAATTATTGTTTAAATTTTATTGCCTATATATGTATATGTGGCGAAAGCTGCAAACAGTTAATGTTCGTGACTGCATAGAAATTGTGCAGCCGACATTTCCAGTCAAGTTCAATGTATGCAAGACTGCTAGAGGTGAGAGCCGCATATCTAAATTTGATTTCCATATATATTCAATGCGGTTTGATCCTCGATAGTCAGTTTGCCGTCGTACTCTGATGATGATCATGGAAGGTCGATACGCGTCAGTGCGTTGCGGCTGGCAGTAGTTTTGGTATGTTGTTCGAAGACTGGTTAAATAAAATAGGGATTGGGGCTTACTTCAAGCTTGCAAACGTGATATAAAGAATTGTTACCAACACCCTCGCAATCCATTATTGTTTAATTGTTTACAACACGCTTGAGTTGCTGAGTAAATTCCGCCACTGGTGGCTTATCACTAACCTCGAAATTACTCATCAGGTCTGCGTTTGGTTGTGGATTTTTACCAAAAGTAAATTTCACAGCTAATGACAATATACTATCACAATACCAAGGTAGCAAGCCTACTATTACCACTGGAAGTGAGTTAAAGAAATCGGATTATTCACGAGAGGCATATAACACAGTATTTAATTCACGACATATGTGTTCCACTAGACCATTACATTTAGGATTGAATTTTGTTCTTATTCGCACATCGACTCCAACAAACTAAAGGTTCTATTGAAAAATGCGCGTCAAGGATTGAGCAGTCTGTGGTAACTACTACGTCTGGTATACCAAAACATTTCATCCTGTGTAGCAAGAACGCGAAAGTGATAATTTCTGCCTTTTGGCTATATTGCGTTATCGCTTCCAGCCATCTTGTATTACTATCAATTACAGTAATGCAGTATTGGAAGCTACGAACTCCAGTAAAGGAAATGATTTTAGCATGAATGACTCTGAAACGAGTGTCAAGCAGTTCAAAACGCTTAATTTTAATGTTTGTATGACAGTAGAATTTAGAAAGTTTGTACGGTCAGTATGTTTTAACCCAGCAGGTAATGTCACGTCTGCAGTTCAGCCAAAATAAGCGTTCTCGGAGCAATAATATAGTACCAGCCACACCAAGTTAGCTCAAGTAATTGGGTTTCGCAAATACAGTGTCGACAGTTTGGTGGTCAATTATCCGTCAATTTTGTAAGCGATGACTTAAGCATCGCTTAAATTAAAACTAGAAAGCGATATGTCAATCCATGTTACTATGACGTTATTGATCTGTCAGTTGTTTTCTTTGTCTGAATGTCTTGACATTGTGACGGTTTAGCTTTACAGTGGACTAATGAATTTACTCGAATGCGAGGTAATCAGTCTACCATCACGTTCTACTTGCAGTTGACGAAATTGATAGGCAAATTATACTCACTGAGGCGGATCATTTGTCGAATTAATCTTTATACGGAATTTTGAAAACCAGTCAAAGGAATGATATAGGAGATATTGTTGAAATTGAAAACAGGAGTCGTGCCATGTTTTTTATATTTTTTCTCGTTCTATTCACGATAACTTATTTTCTATTGTATTTAAATTTCCAGAACAAATGCATTTTGGCACGGTTTACCATCGAATTCTTGTTTCAATGTGGCGCCTAGATAAATGTTAGTTGCGTCTGTTGAGAGTTTTGATGGTACTATTTTTCTTAGGGAATTTTTAATGCATTTGGATATTAGCTGATCGGAAGAGTCCAAACGCAGACACAAATTGGACTCTGGCGATTTCAGCCATGAGGTTCACAGGTAAGTCATTTCTGTTGTTGCACATTCATGGATAATGAACGATCTACAATAATTGTACATGATGAAGAAACGGCGCAGTTTCTTGTTAGTCTTTTGTGTTGGGAGTTTTTTAATGACATCGATCTTGTCGTGTATTTATGAAACCATGTCGGACTAGTTACCGCAGGAACTTAACTTATTTTTTCGTCCACACAGATTTTTCCATGTTCAACAAGAGAAACAACTGGTCGATATGGGCTAGCGTTTCTTTGGTGTCTCGCAAATGTTGTGAAAGTTCATTAGAAGCAATTAAAACATCGTCGACAGTAATGTGTACTAGAAAGTTTATTTTGGACCTATCCTCATGAATCTCTGAAACGTTTGTGATAAACTAAACTGACCAAAGGGTATTATGACTTACTTGGATAGTCCAAATGAAGTAATGACGGCAGTCTTTACAATACTTTTTTCATCCAATGGTATCTGATTATAAGCTGATTTAAAATCGAATACGTTTAAACATTTTTATTTGGGACCTTGTCGGTGATAATTTGCACATGGTTTATCGGATATCGATTGGGTACCGTAGACGCAACATAGTCTCTGGTTCAACTGATAGGATCAAAGATCTTTATGTTTACTGTCTTGTAAAAACTCTGAACGATTTCTCGTTATTGTGAATGATCGCATTCAAAAGAGTCGTTAATCTTGAGTGAAAAATCTATACGATCTCATTACCTATATAGGTATGTGAAATCAATTACTGGACAGGATCTAACATGGTACATTTTGCTGTATCGATTACCAGTCCGGACTTTGCCGGGATGTCTAGTCCTAATATACGATAAAGGAGATTGGCGACAACGAATGTCCACAGGAAGATGTGACGTAGGCCTAAGGAGCCTCGGAGAATGTCTAGGTAGTGCAATTTTATTGACTGACATTTGGCGATCTTCAGCTGTATATCTCTGCCGCATGTTACTGGAAAGATTGGCGTTACTAATGATATCGAAGCACCAGTTGATATAAATTAGTACAATGGGAATCTTATTAAATTTAAGAAAATAAAAGGAAACGGTCAAAAATTCCATTCAGATATTCCTTTGAATTGAAGTTATAGAAAAATCACACTCCAACACGGACAGATTATCCAGCTTTTTTCAAAGCAAAAAATGAAAAGGAGTTACGCACAATGGAAGTTTTTATATGTACTATCCTTCAATTTCAATTGAATAAACAAAAGTAGTTTAATGATATGACGAGAATTTTTATTAATCAAGCCTATCCTGAGTACCACCTGATTGGTTTGAATTGAAATGTAAAACATGCATGGGTCGTTCGGATTTCTAATTTTACCACTTAAAATGGCATGTTTTTATGACGAGTATTTCTAATTTATTGGTGTCCCCCCACCTGAATATGTGAGAGAAACCTCAGTTTCATCAATTCACATGGAATGTTTAAAACAAATAGTCTAACGCACGCAAATAGTAAATTCTTATTCAGCCAATCTAGTCTCACTTAGTTTGATAAACATAACAGTTACGGAAGTGCACACACACACGTGACACGAAACTACCTAGTTGAAGGCCAGTCTGAAGTATAAGTGGTATAGCCAGAGGAGATATCACGCTTGCTTAATTAGTTAGTTTTGTAATACTCGTGTAGATGAACCAACTGTCTTAAGACGGTCGATAACGGCAGACGAAATATATTGGTGAAAGAAAAACAACTGGAAGCAGTACTACGTTAGTCAATAGGCAGATCAGGTAATAGTGTATATATGATGTGAAAAAATACTGGGGAATACTTTTGCGTGTGTACTTGCCTCATTACGTGCGTTTCCACGCATTGTGGTAGAACTGAGTTCTGGCGAAAAGAAAATGGTCCTTTTTAACAATGCATTATGTACCTGCTTTTTAATACACTTGTGCTTCAAAACAAAATTTTTTCCAAATTCAAATTAAAAATGCATTAAATTGACTTAACTAAAATTTATAAATATAACTAAAATTACTCTTATTTTCTAGCAATGCATGTGTGCTCAATCAGATGACGCCATTTAATTCATTGCAAAATGGTTATTTTTAATGTGGCTCTGCCTGCACGATATATCCAAACAGACCACCTTCAATAAAAAGCAAATGCCATTAAAAGCATGACGAAAGCTACGTAAATTTACCTATTTCTGAAGCCTAAGTAAAACAACCGCATGAAAACACCATCCTTTAACATTGTCATCATCATCATCATTATCTGGAAATTATTTTATCACTTTTATGTTGTGTTAATATAAATTTTTGGCCAGAAGACAAGTTGGCATTTACGCGTCGTGCCGATATCGATATGAAGAACCTCGCCCATACAGAGAGGTTATATTAGTTCGCTCATGAAAAAACTCACTTATAATAATTGATGAATGTTGACGCTAACCGAACTAATATGCGCATGCTCATGAAAATAAAATGACGAATGATTTGTGAGATGCTTCCAAAGTTATTTTAATCATTTCTTAAAATTATGTTTGAGGTTCCAGCGTGTCAGCCTCAACTTAATTTCGTTCGAAATTTCATTTAATTTTTTTCATCTGTTTTGGCAATATCGTTACATATCCTTCCAAATTTTTACAAGAAACCATTTTAGACGAACACGTTTTTATATCAATTATTTATAGGAGTTTGCTCGTATAAAGCGTGTCTGTTTAGTAGAACAAATTATAATTATTTTATTATTTTGTATTCACTTCTGCAGCTTTACCACTACTTCCATTCTCCTCCGGAATTTATTATAATTTATGCGCATATGCGATGAATTTCTCTTTCTTTGACGTAGGTCCTAAATAGGGTCGTTTGGACAACATCTTCTGCAGCCAAGTACGCTTTTTTTGTTTTAAAGTTGCTCATATATTAACATCGTCAACATAAGCTGTGTTACATAGTAAGTCGGATACGAAGGAGTCTGTCATACTTTGAAACACTGGTGAGTTCTTCAGACACAATGATAACCATGTGAATTGGAAATGACTTTGATTTTTCTGTTCCTCTACTTTCCACCGGTCTTCGGACCAAATGGAAAATCGCTAAAAGACCTACTTTTGGTCAAGCACGGTAAACAACTTACCTCTCGCCAGTTATAGAAACTGATCGCGTAGATCTTGTGCAGAATATGAGTCAAGTTTTGTCACTGCGGTTAATTACCGGAAATCAGCCGCCAGTCGGAACAAACCCTCCATTTTTGTAACATAAATCATAGCAACTAGAAATAAATATGAGAATGGCTCAAGAGCGCCGGCCTTTTTAACCTGTTGGATTGCTTGAGTCACTGCAGAAATCGACCGTTGGCTCGAGGTATTCAGTGCAATCAGAGAGCAGGTATATAACGTTGTACTAACTTTAGATTTCTCATCTCATCCTGTGCCAGAATTCTGCATATTGACTGCATATATCTCGTACAATTTGGCCTCGATAGGCAGAAATTTATTCTGATAATGAGTGGTCTTAACTTATTTTCTAAAAATGTTTAAACGAAACTCTAGTGTCTGGTTATACGCTACAATAAAAGGCAGGTTCGTTAACATAATTTATTGACAAAATAGTGCCTCATTCGTCCGCATCTACCGTCGACGCGCCTAAATTCTGACATAAATTTGCTTTACTAGGTTGTTTCTTGTTTAACGCCCAAGCCAGCGTAATACTGAAAAAACACAGCTCCAGCATCCAATTGCATAATCACAGGCTGTGAGTTAAAGAGTTATAAAATTTCAACTTTAATAAAAATATATGCGCGTGGAACAATTCCAAGATCTCTTTTTCTTCGAGGGCAGGGATATTCTGAGCCGACTGTAGGGTCATCTGTTGGTCATCTTCCATCGAACAAAATTTCTAAGCACAAAAATGGTTTAGCGTTTGGACAAAACCTCGTTTAATAAAGTTCATGAGGAAGGTGGACCCTGTTGGCCATTGAAATGGTCGCACTCTCGGAGAAATATGGCGAAATTTGCAGTCTCTTATACGATACATTGGTCGCAGCCGGCGTTTTTACATATTTTGACTACTTCCAAGATACTGGCTGCCGCCGTCCGTTCTGGATCTGCTGTGTATGACGCAAAGAATTCCTATACAGTAAGTCGCCTTTGCTGGCTGTTACAACGGGACTTATACGTGGTGTCGTGGACCACATTTTAGGATTTGGATACTTTCTTCCAGTATTATCGACATGCTCTATAGTACGCCCTATTTTGTGAGGTCCATTAATATATACATGAAGGACTCATGTGGTTGCAACAAGGGAAATAAATCAGTGAGCTTGTAAGAACACCGCTTGATTCATGCCATGATATCCGCCGGCAGTTCACCAAGTATTGTTTTAAGTTTGTATAATTCTGAAAACACCTCGTGAGGCCTAGCGGAGAAGTACTTCAATACTCTCTGTTTCAATTCGGCATATGAAAGTTCTACTGCTAATTCTAACTAGACTGCCACAGTACGATCCACTAATTCTTGGAGGGCCACACGTACAATTTGAGCATCTAAAAAGAAATTTTGCGCTCGCACAGAGGTTTCAAATTTGTCGAATATAAATTGTGGTCTTCTCACATCCACGTGTGCAAGTATAGGCTTAAATTCTGATGAGGATAAAACTAACAAGTCGATTCTTATTTATACACTGGCAGATGTTTGCCTGCTGCCAACTGGGCTCGGTCACAATTGTCTTGTTGACTAATATTGGTTGGACCGTTGTTGCGGATTCCCTTAGAGCTGGTCATTATTAATCCATCCTGCCTAGACTTAATTACCCATAATTCTGCAGTTAAGCTTATCAATTTTGTTGACAATATCATTACTCGTACTTTCAAGCTATCAAACAACTATTTTACTAGACATACAGAATTTATTTTTAGTATTTGATTTGTGAATGTTTGCTCGCATAAAGCGCGTACGTTTAGTAAAATAAATACAAATAGTTATTCCTTCGTAATTATTTCTGTGACTCAATTGCAGCTTTCATTAATCTACTGACCTTGCTTTATAATTATTCTTGCTAGGACTTTCAAGTAAGCCCTAAATATGGCCATTTGAGATTTTTCAGCCTCAAATGTGGCTATTATAACATTTGCAATATTAACATAATCTTTTTTTCAACAAGTAATTTTTTAAAATTCCCTCTCTGATCTTCAGTTTTTTTACCTGTTTCATAATCTTATTCTATCAAAGACTTGTGGTCATACACCCTAATATCCATTTACAACTAGTAAATCGGTATTGCTTGCCACACCCTAATACGTTCGAGCACCCATAAATTAGGCACATCTGATGGTGAGAATGAAAGAATTAGTCAGAAGTGTTCAAAGTGAAAATGACATGTAACCTCTGTAGTTTTACTTCGATGGACGTATACATAAATGCAATTATCTTTATCTATGTGCTTCACATTTATATCCTCAGCCAGACATACATAATACAAGTTTATCTGGAGAAGCGTTTGGAATTTGTATAATATCACTGTGGTTTAACTTAGATTAACATTCGCGTACACGAAATTATATTTAATTGAATGATTCTCAGATATAGACATACGCACCCTCACAAGTAACAGTAAATGACAAAACTCTATCCAGTGAACCTTGGGTAATAGTTATGAAATCTAATATTTAGTATAAATGAAGCCACTAAAAAAATTTGTACCTGATTTATTACTTATTTAAAACTCTTGTGATTAGAAGACTATCGAAGAATTCCATGATATTCAGAGTGGAAATATCGGTTACAAAAAGATTTTTCAGGTATAAAAGCGCCTTTGGGAACAATGAAAATCTGGAAATTTTAGAATATCCTATTGCACATAAAAAATTTTCACTGTTTAATATCCTTTATGTGAAAGAAACCATGCGCTAAATTTAATTTTTGCAGAGGTAAAATGCATGCAAGTATTCACAGAACAATAAGTATGATCTTGCATATAATTTAATGGAGATCGGATAAAAAATTACACTGGATGATTATATAAGCATATCTATATGCATTCGTATCAGAACAACTTATATGAATAAGAACTCTATTGCTATTAATTCAATGGGTGACCTTATATATGAATCAGTGGAGAGAAAACCTGTAGGTTCAATTTCGAACAGAGAACCGACTATAGGTAAAAAGGAAAGTTTGCAAGAATCAAAATCGAAAGCAAGTTCCAGCAAAAGATTAATAATATTTGGTTAAGATAAGCTCATATGTGGCTTTAAAAATTTAATACTTGTTATTAAATTTTATGATTATTAAAATTATTTCAAAGTTTCACCTTTCTTTTTTTCTTTTTATTGTATCTATTACCGAAGGGCCCTAATTTTTTCCACACTTTATGATGAACTTTTATGTTTATTAACTCCTCTATTTGCAATATTATCAAAATATGTCGGTTGTTAGGAAATTTTCTTATTTTTATTGCCCGACCTTCTTTTATTTTAAATTTGTATCTTATTAAGCTTATATATTTGCTAACAAATATTAAATTTGCCCTGAATTGATTTTTCTTCAGGCTTATCTACATTACATTGCTCTTTCCATAACACCTGACTAAACCATTAATTACATCATTTAACATGGTAAGAATAAAACAATTTGTCCGATGCGCGCAAAGGGAACTTTAACATTCAGTCTCTTTAGTCACATTTAGATGAATATGCACGGGTGCTAATTCAAATTTATCTGAATACTTACCAGTTTTAGAAAAACGTACGGGACAAAATCTCATCTACGGAAATGTATAACAGTTACGAGATTAGCGGCTAAAATGAAATTTCACACTTCATTTATGATGCTATCATTATTTGATGTGATGAGCTGTAGACTGGAGATAAGTACTGAAATGTATCGGTAAAATCTCTTAACAGACAAGAAAATATACTTTACACTTAAACATGGATCAGGTAAATGTGCAATGTTAATAATAATTTACGAACAATTTAGACAAAATATTCGTTAAACAATGTGTCTACTTAAGTAGTATACCATTTCATTTAAAACATTGTTTAGTCAATATCACAATTCCAGCTTTGAACTGTAACTATGGTAATTTTGCTATTTTGGAGAAGGCAGCAAACATGGTACGTGCATATTGTTGTAGACATTTTGCGGCCAACAATCCATTCAAGTTCAATGTATGCGAAACTACTATTTCCGATAGCCTTCTTTCTAATTTTGCATGACTTTATGTCGCAATTTATACCTGGCTATTTCGTATGCCGTTGTACTTTGATGATGTCCGTGGGAAGTCGAAACACGTCTTTAGGTGTGATTAACTGTAGTTTTTCTTTGTTGTACAACTGGTTAACTTAAATGGTACTGCTATTTATATAAATTCCGCAGTTGTGATTTAGATTAATGCTATCACCACTCACGCACTCGCTGATTGCTTACAGGGATAGTTTATAAAAATGTTACAAAAGCTTCAAAATGTTACCCTTGGGGCTGTATTTACATAATTTTTATCAATCAATTATTGAATAATAGAAAAAAATGTTGTTTTTTATATGCAAAAAATTTTATCATGTGTTTATTTGTAAAAGATCCATAACTGCTCCGTTGTAGAGGCTCTATACCTATTAGTAACTGAGAACCCCATAGATGCCAAGTCGTCTTCAGTCCTTAATTGCCAATTTGAACCTGATAAGCTAGAATTCTCATTCACATCCATCAAATTCATGCCTGCTATATCTTGAGCTAATTTGCTTGTGTCCTCAAACTTAAGATTAGCTTCCATGCTGATCGTACTTAATTATTAATTTGATAACTTAGTGCTAGGCAAACGGACTGTGTACTTCTTACGTAGCCAAACACCCGATCAAATAACCTGGAAAGAAATAAGACGTGAAAAACAGAATTATTAAATTACCTGTTCCAGAACGTCCCCAATATGTACGATTCAAAAGATAAAATGATAGCAGGTGTATATTGTGAAAATCGAGTAATTATAAACAAAACTTGGAGAAAATAAACAAATGCAGCTTGCTTATGAAAGTCAGGCCAGTCCAGTACAGATAAACAAAAACAGAAATTATGCACAATTCAAAAGTATATATCTGTCAATTATTTTAACAAAGAATGTTCTAGAAAATAAACGAATAATTTCTTTTTAAAGGTGGTTTAAATTTATCAAAAATGTCACTTTAATTTTTTCGGAGGAAATATCTTCCTCTACACTGTGCGCCAAGTGGGTCTGGCTAACTGATAACATAAGACGCGATTTCGAAATAATTTAAAACTAGACACATATTAAAAGAAAGGACGTTTCCACATTAGTTGAACACATTGTTTGGAAAATTCGAATTATAACTTAGGCAAGTTTTCTGGTGATTTTTGAAGGAAAGCCGAGCAAGAGTTACACACCACGGAAGTTATTGCAGGCAAAATACCTAATCCTCACCTAAATAAACAAGAAAAGTTTGCACAGGATTTGAATATACACTGATAAATTGTTTGTGTGTGTGTACGTTCCCGCTTCCTGTTTGCCGTTGTATAATTTATGCGCTTAGTCCTACTTTATCTCCCTTGTTTTACAAATTTCAGTCATGGCGGCAAGGAAATTGTCGTGTTTAACTTGTTTCATAATAAATTTATGATTCAAATTAAGAATAGAAGTTTTTAAATTTCAAGTATAGTTTACAGCATTAGTAAATTATCCATCGGTTGATCGTTGGGTCATATGTTGGCACTCACCTGAAGCATTTGACCTTTTGTTATATGAATGGTTCGTTATACATTCACCACCTATGTAGTTCCAAGCCTTGCAAATCTCCGGCCACGCATTTCGTGCATGCGTCAGTAGAAAAAGGCTGGGGTATATCGTATCTGTACGTTAAATTAAATGGGGAACTATTGATTATGGCTCATATTGTAGACTCGCTTGGTCGTCAACATAAGATAGTTTTCTCTACCACATAGGGATAATTCCATCCACTAAACGAATATTCAACGAAATTGAAACGCGTGATTGTCTAACATGCGTTGTATTTTGACGCAAGGTATTTTATTTCTTATTTATATAAGAGTAAATGAATGCCTAATGAAGGCAAATCGAGCATTACCGTCAAACTGTACGTATATTCATCAATGCTGATTACTTGGATTAGCCAAAAGTTGCCTGATTAGTTTGGCCTTCTTTACTTTCTAGTAATTCAATTACTTTCCATCAATATGGACAGTTGTACAACGATGTGGATACTAAAATTCATGACAGTTTACTTTATCATCTTTTTTTCAATCATCAGAATTGGACTCGTTGTTATTACATTATCTGTTTTAATAATCAGTAAAAAATAGATTATAATAACTTTGAACTTGAGATATCGAAATTGTATTCAAATTTTTAATGAAACTGCGTACAAATTTTGAATAGTATATTTTCAGGGCCACTTTTTAAATGCTTTAATAACCGCTAAATTATCTGTTTAGGCTGTTTAGTTTTTGGATGACTAATAAAATAAAATTGTTTGACAGTAGGTACAAGTATGTGTTAGGTTTTGCGCATCTAGTAAAAATTTAGTCTAATTATGACCAGAAGGATAAACTAAAGACAGCATGAACGAAAGTATAATCTCGTGCACATTCGTTTCGCGCTTACTAGCGACTCATCAGTAGGAGCCGGTATTACGCTCTTTCCCACATTCCTCTTTTATTTAGACTCCAGATTAAATAATTCATGAGAATGACGAGTCTTTGCCTATAGAAATTTAGGGAAAGTATATAAAAATACAGAATAAGTTTAAATAGTTAATGCCATGACATTGGTTAACAAAGCTAAACTCCTATTGGTCCATTTAACAAATAATTAACATTTACAGATTACGCAAATAAATTTATTTCTAGATATTAAACAATCAATTCTACGATTACGCCTATTACTTTTTTTATTGCATATATTTATGTTTAATTAATTTATTAAGGTTATTCATTCTATACTTAAACACTTTTTGATAAAAAGGGCTTCATCTAGGAAGACGAATAAAGGCTAACTGATAAATTAAAAAAATATATATCTTTCGTAGTTTATTTATTAATAATCCTTACTATATCTGAAAATTAATTTTAATTAAACAGCATCCTGGCTTATCTAGGACCCTTTAAAATTTGCCAGTTCTCCTCGGTTTGTTAGCTGTATTCAATTATCGATGAATTGCAATAAATTTATCTCTGTAACGGAATTGAAGTTGATGTCAATCCTAACTGTGATGGTAGTTAATTTTCAGCAGTCAATGCAAAATCCGACCTGAACTCAATTTTTCTTAAAAACTTTAACTAACAATGGTACACATGTAGAGTACGCGTGGTGTATTATTATATATTTTGTGCTTAACCTTAAGAATAATAAATGAAGTACAATACGCGACTACCTTTTTAGTCAGCGCAATTATTTTATGACGTGTTATAGCGTTCTGTCGGATACGGATTAAAATAACGCCAAAGTTGTATTTTAATAACCGAGAAGTAAAGATTATTTTGAATCATTTTTGCCTAAAAAACAAAATAAGGTATTGCTTTGTGTGATGTGATCCATAAACAAGAATGATACATATAAAAATCGTAAATAACTCGCTAAGACGGAAAATAGCCTTATTAAAAATGCTAAAATTACTTTTGCTTCGTCTGTTTGCCTGAATGTCACCACCAGCAACAGTATGTAAATAAATTTAACCGATCACTGATTGCGCGGGTGGTGGTCACAATTCTTTAAATCAAGTTAGCCAGGTTGAAGTTAACACGAATACCATTGTATTTAACCAGTTGATGAACAACATTGCTAAACTATCGCCTGTCGCACGCACTGACGCGTTTCGATCTTCCATGATCAACATCAGAGTACGATAGCAAGTTGACTAGTGAGGATCAAACTGCAATGCTTATATATGGAAAACAAAATTAGTTATGCGGCTCTCACCTCTAGTAGTCTTGCATACAGTTTACTTGACTGGAAATGTTGGCTGCACGATTTCTATGCAGTCACGAACACTAACTTTCTGTAGCTTTAGCCATATATATATATATATATATGCATATAAGTAATACAGTAAAGCAATCACTGATTGCGCGGGTGGTGGCAACAACTCTTTGATGTATACGCCAATCTGGTTGTATATAACCAGACGTCGAATAACATGGCAAAAATACCTGACGGTAGTTTTGACACTGTTGGTTTTAAGCGTGTGCACGGTTATGAGCCTAAGAAGACTTCGCGAACATCAAAGACTATTTGTTTAAAAAAGTGGTCAATTTGGTGCTCATGAGTTGCATCATCAGCTAAGGCAGGAAATGTGTATTTTTTCCATTAACAGATTTCTAACCGTTGTTTAAAATCTCTACTTTTCATACCATCGAATGCTATATCCCACCAGGGAGATGCACGTTGTAAATAATTTTATTTACTTCGGTGATATAAAATAATATAGCGTCATGGTAAATTTAGAAGAAATTGTTAGTTGGATCAATGATGTGTTGGTGACCATTCGTAGTTGTGTTGGCGGAGAATTGTACACAAATGTCGTTTGATATTATTAAGCAGAGTAAGTATTATGACGATATGTTCTGACCTTTCATTCTTTATTGGAAACAGGTCTTTAATTACGTGTAGACTGATTTGGCTGCAAAGTCGCCTATTTAGAAAATATATGAGACGATTTATTCTCAAATATTATTCGATAGCTGAAGAACTGCTAGACGCATTTTTTGTGCTGCTCTCCTAATTGTAGACATTTTATCGGCTGACCGGCTTGTGACAAATATTTTATGTCAGTTTAGAATCATTACATGCGATTTGGACGATGCCATTCAACCCATATTGAAGTCGTGGCAGGAGCTTCATGAAATGCATCAATTTCAGATAAAAAAAACGAGGTTTGGGATAAGATTTGTAGAATCATTACATTTTCTGTATGGTTATGATCCAATTTTGTGTTACAGATCTCAGCTACTTCTCGCAGATATGGTGTGTTGACTGATTGCCTAAATTTCTATATTGGAGTTGACGGATTTGTTGAGCTGCTGATCTTAACAATGTGAGCAATATTGACTGACAAAGTGAAAGAGTTTTAATTATTTTTAAATGCGTTGCTTCATTTTGAATTTAATTTTTCGAAACTTTTGTGTGGTATGAAGACACAATTTGTGATACAATTGTCACTGGCGATAATATCTAATTATCGCATTGCAATTTTTTCGTTTTACGTAACTTTATTGTTTCGGAATATATACTTGCTTATATTCTTACGTCAAATCTTGTGATATATTTATATTCAAGCTGATAATTTGAAATTGTAAATTAGGTGTTACGCATCTAGTAACAGATTAGTTAAAATATGACCAGAAAGATAAACCAATGACAGCATGAACGGCGCGTATTATCTTATGTGTACATTCGTTTCGTGCTACTAGCGACTCAGTTGAAGCTGGTATTACGTCCGTTACCCACTATATATTTGGATGAGGAATGTGGGACAATTGGACTGTACAATCACTTATATGCATTTAAAAATCAGCAGTAGGGGAGATAAATTAAATAAAGTCTTCGAAAATGCGTCTTCAAAGCCAACTCACTATATATATATATATATATATATATATATATATATATATATATATATATATATATATATATATATATATATATATATAATTTGAAAGCCTAATGGCACACCCACAAATATCAAATAGTTTACACCATTTTTACTGCACTGGTTATTACTTTCGAAGTTAATTCAAAAACATAATGATAATAATAATAATAATAATAATAATAATAATAATAATAATAATAATAATTGCTATAACAGTATTAGTAATAATACTTATAATACTGATAATAAAAATTATAATAATAAAGATATCAATTATAAGTATAATTTTAATAATATTATTAATTTTGGGAATATGTATATTAAAATTAAATAAATAGAATTATAATAATTTAACAATATTACTGACATTAATAATATTATCAATAATAATTTTAAAAATGATACTCATTATTTTAATAAATATTTTGATATTATAAATAATAAAATTGGTATTTATTATAATTATAATATCAATATAAATAATAATAAAAGTATTAATAAAAATTATTATTTAAAGGGGGACCAGTAATTATGTCAAAGTCATATGAAAAGAAGATTTAATTTAATATACACATGAGTTTCGAGCTAAATGGTGACTTATGATAAGGATACGGCACTGTGCCCAATAACTCATCGATTTTGGTGAGAAATTATTGACAGTAGGGCGATGCAAATACGAATTCAAGCAGTTGTAGAGACAATTTTATGTAGTCTTTGCCAATGCGACAACGAAACCAAGTCACTATGCATAATATGTACCGTACCTGTAAAGTGTTCCGGCGTAGCGGTTTTGTAGGTAGAATAAATTTCATCAAAGTTGTGAATAACAACAAATTCTGAATGCATGCTATTCCAGCCAAACTTTGAAGACAAATTACTGCAGCTTCAAATGAAATAGACTCTATTACTACTTGAGCACACACAAGGATAAGTGATTGTGCCGCCCAGTTGTCTCACAATTTCTGTTTAAATTTAGAATAGGTGTTGGGCGTCTTGTATGTTCATAATGACTAAGAAATCCGGCAAGGTTTATTTATACAAATGCCATAGCTAAACAGCGCGCAATGCAGATCGGACTTGCCGATTATCAAACAAGCGAGTTCAAAAGCAGATTAAACTAAACACAAATGGCAACAGATGAAAACGTCGTTTTATAAATGTCGCACTTCAAATCAGGCGAATTTCCAGGACTTCTTCAATGCAAAAAGAAACGAAAAAGAAACGCGCATAGCAAAAGCTGTTGTATGCAACATTTTTAATCCTCAGCTAAATTTACAATAAATGTTTGTTTGTAATTTACATGTAAACTGGTAAATGTTTATGCATTGGTGTGTGTGTGTGTGCGTTTGTGCACGCGCGTTCATGGTTGCCCCAGCAAGTACGTTTAATTATTATAATCAAGGTTGCGGTCTTGATAGAAGCACCTGACCCATTAATTACTTACATATTTCAGTATAAACTAAGAATTGTATAGTGTAGATAAGGCAATTCACCCAGTAGACCGGTTTCGTCCCTATTGGGAACTCATCATGTACTGGCCAGAATTTGCCGCGGACCGGATTCGAACCTGGGCACGTCTGCTTCGGAACCTGGTGCTCTAACCACTGAGCCATCCTGACGCACACTACACGGCACACAATTTTCAGTTATATACTAACTAATGTAAGCTGGTTAGTCTATTTTTCCTTTAGGTGGAGCTCATATGGCATCCAATTATACCAAAAGTTCCAACTAACCATCCACAATCTGTAATTACTAAACAGACACCACACTACATGGGTAAGTGGTATTGAAATGAACATTTATATAATTAAACGAACATTGTTTGCGCGAGTGGTGATAACAATTATTATAATCAAGGTTGCGGTCTTGATATAAACACCTGACCCATTAATTACTTACATATGTCAGTATAAACTAAGAATTGTATAGTGTAGAAAAGGCCATTTCTCCGGTAGACCGGTTTCGTCCTTTTTGTGAACTCATCATGTACTGCCTAGAAATTGCCGCGGACAGGGCTCGAACCTGGGCACGTCTGCTTCGGAATCTGGTGCTCTAAACACTGAATCACCCTGCTGCACAGTACACACAATTTTCAGTTAAATACTAATTAATGTTACTTGGTTAGTCTATTTTCGATTTAGGAGAAGCACATATGGCATCCATATGTAAATAATTAATGGGCTAGGTGCTTATGTCAAGACCGCAACATTGTTGATAATAATTGTTATCACCGCCCGAGTAACCATTGCTCGCTTAAGTACGTTGAATATTTAATCCAACTTCATCCACCTTATGTAAGAAAAGCTGACTATATAAATTACTAAATATTACAGCCGAGTTGAGCTCTGGTGAAAATAATTTTGCTTTTTTACCTTGTTTAAACTTTTCTTAAATCGGTTATTCCAGACATTTTAGTGTGTGTGTGTGTGCGATTAGAGGCCTGATGATGGCGCAAGAAATACCGTATCGAAATGTAGCAAGTCGACGAAGATTAGATCGTACCTCATTTGGAATGTGGAAACCTTCGGAGGAGAGGAACGAATCAACAACCAGCCTCCACGAAGATGAACTCGTTGCGTAATTGTAAATGAGAATCAATCGGATCTTTGCGAAACTGATAGTGCAAGTCTACTACTCACGAAAGAAACCCTGGTATACTTTAAATAATTGTTTCATATTCCTGCTTTATAGGAAATTTATACTTTCATACATGATTTATTTCTCAATTCCAAAAAAAATTGCATTGATTTGGCTGAACTAAATATTATACATGCCCTAATGCTGAGTTGCCATTAAAATCGAAGCACATGAGCACATGAAATGAAACATTGTTTCTGGCTTAATTCGATTCCAAGTTGAACTAATTTGCCGCCAGGTACGCAGTACCTAATACAAAAATGTGAAATGGTTGTGACCGGGTATGAGGTTAAACATGACCATACATTTCTTTAAATCATTTTTGCGGGCTTAAAGTAAACACCAATCCCATTGTATTTAACCAGTCGTCGAACAACATACCAAAATTACAGCCAGTTGCACGCACTGATGCGTTTCCACCTGCCATAATCGTCATCAGAGTGCGACGGCAAACTGACTAGCGAGGATCAAACCGCATTGCGTAAAAATATGGAAAGCAAACTTATATTTGCGGCTCTTACCTGTAATAGTCTCGCATAAATTGTACTTAACTGGAAAGATCGGCTGTACAATATCTTTTCAGTCACGAACATGAAATTTTTGCAGCTTTCTCCACACAAATATACAGACAATACAATTAAACGTTAATTGATTACGCGGGTGGGGGTAACGATTCTTTAAATCATTTTTGCGGGCTTGAAGTAATGACCAATCCCATTGTATTTAAACAGTCGGCGAACAACATAACTAAGCTACCTCCAGTTGCACACAGTGACGCGTTTCCACCTGTCATGATCACCATCAGAGTACTACGGCAAACTGACTAGCGAGGATCAAATAACATTGCATATATATAGAAAAAAATTAGATATACGGCTCTCACCTCTAGCAGTCTCGCACACATTGAACTTGACTGGAAATGTCGGCTGTACAATTTCTATGCAGTCACGAACATGAACTGTTTGCAGCTTTCGCCACACACAGGCAATACAATCAAATGTTAATTGATTGCGTGGGTGGGGGTAACAATTCTTTAAATCATCTTTGCGGGCTCGAAGTAAACATCAATCCCATTGTATTTAACCAGTCGTCGAACAACATAACAAAACTACCGCCAGTTGCACGCACTGACGCGTGTCCACCTGCCATGTTGCACAGAACTGTAGTTAGTGAAAAAAGAGATTAGTCCAGAACGGTCAAATGGAATATACATACATAAGCAGGGATTTACATTGTGCTTCGAAAGCTTTAAGGTAATGCCAATAGACGAACAAATTGTTATGGCTAGCACAGTTCGGGATTTTGTCGTTTTATTTTATCGAGACCCTGTACGTGCGCCCGGCTTTAATTAAAGTCGGAAAGCATTGTGACGGCCTGTCTTATTTTTGCACCATAAGTTTTGTTTAGTTACAGATGCGCGCAAATCCACAACTTTTTTATGAATACCAATCGGGAATGTACTCCTAATAGCGTAAAATCTATCTGTGACGACAGTTGTAGAAATAAAATTAACCAGCAGGCACCGTGAAATAAACAGATCTATTTCGCAATTAAACGAACATTGATTGCGCAGGCGGTGATAACATTTACTATAATCAAGGTTGCAAATTTGATATAAACACCTGACCCATTAAGTACTTACATTTTGTCGGAGTAAACTAAGAATTGTATAGTGTGGATGAATTGCCTTTTCCACACTATACAATTCTTAGTTTATACTGACAAAAATGTAAGTAATTAATGGGTCAAGTGTTAATATCAAGTTCGCAACCTTGATTACAGTAAATCTTTATTTGACGTCAAGCAGCGGAGCAGAAAATGATGGTTAACATCCTGTATGTATAAATTTTATTCCCACTAACCGCAAAAAGAGCCCAGGTAATAGCCGCATACACTGAGACTCACCACGATCTACAAATTGAGATAATGTAAGACAGACTTGGCGCAAAGCCATACGAATTTCTGACCAGAAAAAAATGGCAAGTTACAACATGAATAATTTTGCACCTTCTTGGCTCTGTTGGGATACAATTATCTATATCTAGAAAACAAAATTAGGCGATCCAGTTAATTCTGGCGATCGTTGCTATCATTAGCTCTCACTAAGTAGGAAGAGAAGGCACGGTTATTCTAGCGCTTTAGTAGTAGTGCATAACTCTCCCCACCATATATACCGTGGTCAGCCAAACAACTTTGTTAGTCCTTAAGCGGTCTAGTGGGAACATTTTGGTTTCTCAGTCACGTAGCTGCAGGATTTTCTGAGGTCTCTGTAAGACATACACATTTATTTGTTTGTAAAAGTGTATAATTTAAAACGACATTAGTTGTACAACCGTTCTAAGCGTGTGTACGGAGGACCTCTGATCCCGATTTAGGAATGACTAGACAATTGTTTATATTCTTATTTGGCTGAAGGAGATTTCATTTTTCTTTTGTTAAACCTGGGCTTTTATATAATTAAATGAACATTGGTTGCGCGGGCGGTGATAACAATTATTTTAATCACGGGTGCGATATTATTATAAACACCTGACTCATTATGTGCATATATACTTGTCAGTATAAACTAAGTATTGTATAGTGTTGAGACCTTATTGGGAACTCATCAAATACTGTCCAGCAAATTCTGGACAGTACGTGGTGAGTTTCTAATAAGGACGAAACTGGTCTACTGGATGAATTGCTTTTTCCATTCAATGCAATACTTAGTTCATACTGACTTGTGTATGCACAGCTTGGTTTCAGAAAAAAATTGTAGAGTTTAGCACTTATCACGGGCTTTCGCTGATGTGAAGCCTGTAACCACACAAAACATTCATGTGTGGAATTACTGGCTTGTTGAAAACCGTGGGTCATTGTCGGGTTGCTAAGGAAATCAGATATGCCTTACCTGTGAGTGATCGTTCTTTATATGTGTGACTGGTTTTAACATTAAATATTTTTAAATATTCTAGTAGACGGAGTTTTTCCTTTGTTCCAGCGCTATTCTTTCACAAAGCCCCGACACTTACCAACAAGTGGCCAATAAGCACGTGACACACGAGTACGCGGTGTTACCCTTTTCACACGAAAATATTAAATTAGCCCGTTGCTAAAGCAACTATGCGAAAAATGGAACAATCTAAAGATCAATTATATTTTGTTGGTTGCTCCCGGTCATTTTCAGGACAAATGCGGCAGTGCACTTTATTTATCTTCATGTGTATTTATTTCTTTTATCCAATCGCAGAATGTCGCTAGATACATTATATTTTAATACACAGTTAATAGGAACGTATAAAGTAAAATGGGCGGCTAAGTTTGATTCTATCGATTTTATAGAACAAAGTTTATGTTGGTTACAATTATACGCAAGATGAGAAATGCTTTGCTGAAAATGAATAGACGCGAAATGCAGTCAATTTGTTTCTAACCGTGTTTGAACTTATGAACGGAATTTTTAAATGGTTTATGCAAATTTCCTGTTCTGATCACACAAGCCAATCAATTTAGACAATTACAATTTTGTTTTATTAAAACAAAGTACTCATTTTAAGCATCGTCCCACTAAACTGTTGTTTTCTACTTTGTTTTCAACTTTGGCCAGCTAAGAGGTACTCAACATTTAGGCGTTGTCTGACAAAATCTAATATTTATTAAATGTGTATCGAGCAGTAATAATAAAGCAAATTTATTTTATTCGTATAGAGTCAGTGTGTGATTATTTTGTTGTAGGAGGTACAATTCAGGGAGAAAAAAATCGGATTGTTAAACAAAAATTAGTTCGCAATACTATTTTCGTATTTTGAGAACAAATATTGAATTTAAGTTGAATGTTTCTTGAACGAAATTTGAAACCAACTATACAAATAATTGGCAGAAATACTATTATTTCACAAACAAGCAAATAGATATGAACAAACGTAAGCACGTATTGACACATAACGCTTCAAAGATTGTCAATTTGTTGTTGTTTTAGCATTTGGTGGGAATTTGTAAAAAAATGTCTTAAAAATGCGTTTCAGATCTAAATAACGTGTTGCGCAACTGCGAACGACATACACCACTCGATTAAAGCACAAATTTAATTTGAAATATTCTTCAACGCTGACAACTGGCCGTTCAGTTGATAACATACGTAAGTTGATTGACAACGTACAGGTTTGGGTGTTGCTCATAAAACAAACTCGAAATTTAACTAATATAATCATATTAAATGAAGCTAAATTGAAAATTATTTCCCTCAAACAATGATTTCGTAATTTTTTACGAGAGAAATTCACAGAAACAGACGAACTGAATACCGGGTAAGAAGACAATTTATTACAATATTCAGTAAAAAGGGGCACTGTTTCAAGTATAACCGAAATACAATCACAAGTTGCATGCTGCAAAACTGCGCATTCATTTCTGATGCAGCATATCAGCCTATGGCTTCAACAGAGTGCGGTATCCGTCATTGTTAACTGAAGTGTAGGACAGATGAACAGCGCCATCTATTCTGTGTATGTATTAAAGCAGTAACAGAGACAATTTCATATCGTCTTCATCAGTGTGATTTCAAGGCCAACACATTATACAAATTATGTACGAAATTGGGAATAAAAATCATT